>JAOTOL010001267.1:57500-262500 GCA_034440575.1 Imbricaverruca yamaguchii | reverse complement strand
ATGGCGACAGACTCCGCTGCGCCGCTAGTCTGTGTTATGTAGTCAGGTGGCGTCAGTAGCGATGGCGACAGACTCCGCTGCGCCACTAGTCTGTGTGGGGTAGTCAGGTGGCGTCATTAGCGATGGCGACAGACTCCGCTGCGCCGCTAGCCTGTGTGGGGTAGTCAGGTGGCGTCAGTAGCGGTGGCGACAGACTCCGCTGCGCCGCTAGTCTGTGTTATGTAGTCAGGTGGCGTCAGTAGCGGTGGCGGCCGTCAGTGTCGACAGTCTCAGCCACGCCACCAGTCTGTGTCGGGCGACGTGTGCACGAGATGGGCGCCACACTCCAGCGCGGACCGGGTCATTCTCCCCGGCCGTTTTTGTGCGGCGCCGAGCCTTTTTTCGCCGCCTGTCCCACCCAGCCGCGCACGCAAGCGGCGACAGAGAGAAATGGCGTCCAACCTGAAGTATTTATAGAGTCGGCCGGTCACCGACGTACTCTCGTGATATCCATCTCCGCACCCGCTCGGCGGCCTAGTCTTTTTGCCAACTTGATCGATGTCTCGCATTACGCCTCACTCTTGGAAAATGGTGCGCATCAGCGGGTGCTCTGTGGCTGGCGCCTCTGCAGTGCCAGGCGTCACTGCTTTGTGTCCAGTAATGGTGCACACATGCAGATGCTGAACTGGCTCCACGCCACGTCAGCTGGCCAGGAGTGCGTTCAGCGAAGGTGTGCAGCAGCGGGCACCTTTGAGAAGTTTTATGCACAGTATTTTATTGCCAGAGAATGACTAAAAGGCATGTCGAGTTCTCCCGTCGTCCTTATTTTAGTATACTGACTCAGCCCGCTAACCACTGCAATTCATCGTGGACGACAAGGACGGAAGTCCCATGGATAACTAAAAACCGAAAATGATTATGTTTAATTCATGCGATGTGAACCTTCTTCGACCTTTGAATTTTATGTTGAGTCTGATTGCAGGTAATAACATTTGGCGAATTTGCTTGCTGTCAAAAGCCAACTGTGCTCATCATCGTGACTTATACGAAATTAGAATGTCCCGGGCATTTACTTGTGTTCAGGCAGCACTTCCCAACTATGTTTAAAAACGCTAAGGTTATGGAAGCCGGGGTAAAGTCCGTTTTAAATGTATGTCTGTTTTTAGACAAAGTGTGGCAGTCATGGAACATGTTCCGCTACTATGTGTAGAACCGTGTTTCGCCGCTGTGGAATCACATGTCTCTTCTGTAGAACGTCATGTGTTGCCATCGTCTTCATAGGACCTGGTGTGGCAACTGTATGGCTATGTATCGCCGTCGATACCGTAGGACTAGGTGTTAAGATGATGATTTTTCGTTAAATGTGAGCTGTCGAAACGAACATAGTAGAATGGTGAAATTGGCCATGGAAGCGATGTCGTCGAGCACGTCTTTTGAGCACAATTATGATCCAACATCGTACTCATATGTAGCTTTTTTCTTCCTGTCAGATACCTAATTTAGGGATAATTATTTCAACGATAACAATGTACAAGACCTATGCCTACCAAGTGATAATGCATGGAAAACCACATCATAGGTAATCAACTTACCTGGAATTGTGTTAAGATATGTTAGTGTATCATGGTCCGCAATGGTGAGAATAAGCATAATACTCATCAATGAGTTACCGTTAGGCATTAGATATGGAGACATCATATCGTTACTTCCTCGGAAGGGATGTCGATCCAGTGTTCAGAACATGATACATTCCACCATATTTCACTCATAATTTATAACGGACAGGACCTGGTATTGCTGCTGTATAGCCATGTGCTAATGTCGTGTCAGCTTTGTTCCCGTGTCAGGTTCGAATTGGGATTAGATTTCCACAATGAATCGAATCCGGATTATAAGGACTGTTTCCATGACCATTCGCGAGGAAATCAGGATTACATGTAGTATTTCCGAATGCGGATTTGGTGAGAAATCCCGGATTTCCTGACAGTTGCGGCGCACGTGCGACATTTCCCTTCAATACCCAAAATGTATGCCACATCGCCGTGGGCTGAGCTGTTGGATAAGAGACTCGAAGAGGTCTTGCTGCTATTTGTGAATTTATTATATTGTATTTTATTGTATTATGTTATATATTATATTCTATATTATATTATAAACCCGGTCAACCTTCACAAAAGCCTTCCGAAAACGACGCCGGTGCTGACGACAGGGAAAGCAGGAAAAGGACGCGAAGTGAATGCTACCATATGCTTCCAACTCTTGGGAAATCCGGATTTCCTTGGAAAAATCTTTTTTCTAAGCTGGATTCGGAAGTCCAATATAGTTAGCTGACGAAGGCGTTTCCATGACATCGGAAATCCGGATGGTAAGGAAATCCGGATTTGCTAGTGCCATGTAAACGGGGCTAATATCATGTTTCCCAGGGCAGGGCCGTGTGTGACGACTTTAGGATCTCATGTGATCGCTGCTTCTACGAGCCGCACATCACCGCTGTAGACCGTGAATCAGCACTGTAGACCGTGTGTGACAGCTTTAAGACTATAGGTCATTACTGTAGGCTGTGTGTGGCCGCTGTAGGACCGTGCATCGTCCTGATACGACGGTGTGTCACCGTTGTAGGGCCATGTGTCGCCGACAGCCGTCTACTGCGTCAGCTCCCGCCGAACCGTTCAAATACGGTCGGTAAGAGATTAGGTCACAATTGGCATCACGTGCAGGCCCGGTGGTGACGCCACCCGGGCTGCCCTCGATGGGTGTAGCAGCGACCGGCGCCAGGGGGTGCGGGAGGGCAGCCGCCACACGCCAGATCTTTGGTTCACTAGATGGGTGATACACTATGGATGGCATTGTGTCCCGTAATTGCAAAGTGCATCGGGTAGTCGTGCCATGTCACAGCAAGTATCGCGAAATAAGTATTCCTTATTATTACGGTCCGCGATTTCATTTTGCCTGCTTTGCGCCACCTCCTTTTCGCGTGAGTCTATCATCCACTGAAGGCAGTCTGCCCGGTGACAGACTCGGTATTCGACGGCGTTTGCGCAGAGAACAAACCTGGACGCGCCCCTGCCGGTGTTTATCGATGAGAGCTGGCCTGGACGCGCCCTTGCCGGTATGCGCCACGGAGGTCAGGCCTGGACGTGCCCCTGCCGGTGTGCGCCGCGGAGAACGAGCCTGAACGCGCCCCTGCCGGTGTGCGCCGCGAATGAGGCAGGGATTACCTGGCGCATTGGGGGAATTGAATGGTCGGGTGTTCGGACAGGAGAGCCGAAAGAAAATCCCCATTATCCGGCCGGATTCCCAGCGGCCACTTATGCTCCTATTCTGCACCGGTTGCCGTCCGTGTTGTACCACAGCACGACAAACAGTGGCGACCGATGATTAGCTTCTGTTGCGACCGGCGTGCCGCCAGACACATGCGATTCTTCATATTTGTGTAGGTGGTCTTGTGCCAAGAGAAGGCTGTCCGGCGCATGACAGGCAGGCTGCACGGTCTCACAATGGACGCGCTCCGGTCCCGGCAACGGTC
Organism: Imbricaverruca yamaguchii; assembly: GCA_034440575.1. Lineage (NCBI taxonomy): Eukaryota > Metazoa > Arthropoda > Thecostraca > Neoverrucidae > Imbricaverruca > Imbricaverruca yamaguchii. The sequence continues at coordinate 258,995 of JAOTOL010001267.1, read as the reverse complement.
GCGGCTTTTTCGTCGTCCAGTCCCTCACATTGTGCTCTCGACCGCACTAATGTTGCTGTAAAACTAGGCGACATGCCTGAGCGGACTGCAGGGCAGTAGCGCCCACCCGCTGTGCGCCGTGCACCGGTGAGTACTCTTCCCCTGGTATCGCCAGCTGCCGTCACCATGACGACGGCTACGTCATCTCGCGCTGTGCTAGCTCGATAGGCGATCGCAGAGCTGCCGCTTGAATTGCAGATCTCACCGTGTCCAGATGAATTCCGAAGGGCTATGGCAGGGTTTCGGTAGCGGCTGTCGGCGGCCGGTAGCTGGCAGCTGGCAGCTTCACACTGTCACCGACGACCTACAAGTGCTGCGACGCTGCAGAATCGCACCGTAGCTGGATGCCGTCTCGTGCATGCTCGGAGTATTTTTAATAGTTTTTTTTTCGGCCCGATGTTATCTTCGCCAGGCAACCTACCCCGCTTGGCTTCGCTCCAAAAGCAAAATTAATGCATGCTTCGAATACAAATATTCATGTGTTTTATCCACTTGAATAGCATTGCAATTTTCTTATTATTTTGTTGTTGCTTTGATAGAACAATGTACCAGTCAGCATTAGAGAGGATTGCATTTTTATCTCGAATTTGAGTGGTAAAATATATCATAGTTTCGGTGCGTTCGTGAATATCCTACTTGATACGAGTGCAGATATAGCTGGCACACCTCACAATAATCGACGACCAGGGACGCATGAAATCTGTCCAGTTAAAATCAATCCTTGTCATACTTCTTTCGTCTGCCACGGATGACATATAGCATGCGATGTGTTATCAGCGAACTATAACCCGCGTTTGCTAACTCACAGTACCTCCTAGTACCTCTCCCTATCATGAACTTGAGTGGTGAACCATCAGTAGTTAACTCTCGAGCTTCACCAGCAACACAAACAAAGGCAAATATCGCAAGCTATGAGACAATCATCATCGCCATCATCAGTTTATTGAATATCTGGAAGGGCAATGTCACAACACAGCAACGACGGCAAACAATGTCCATACAACAAACAATGTCCATACAATAAACAATGCCCAACCATACTGACATCCAATGCAGTTATATGTCGATTGCACGTGATGTTAGATGTCCTTAGTCGTGGATTCTGGCATCATTGTGATTGAGAGGATTAATTCCCCTTGATATTTCAGAAGTTTATCCACTCCCTTAGCAATATCGCAGTGAAGCTGGATGATTCCCTTGTGGCCCCTCCAGACCAGGCTAGTGACAGTAACCGCGGATCCCCCGCGGGACCCATGCGTCCCCCTAGTAGGGCCCTATGCGGTGGGGCGCCCGGGGAGCCGAGACGTAAACATACTGCATGGCAACCAAAAACCCAAAAAACACCTCGCCTGTTCCCTCTAGGAGGGGACATACCAGCAGGAATTCTCAACTTCCTGCACCCCGTATTCTCATCATCAAGTCGGCAGAAGAAGGCAAAAGTTTGACCTCGCTTACACCATTCCAACGAAAAGAAGCGTGCGACAGGATGGGGGAGATACTGAGGTGCCAAAAACTCAGAGACGGTGGCCTAGAGGTTGAATTTAAATCTACAGATGACGCAAGGAGAGCGATGGAAACAACGGAACCAAAGTACACAATACGAGATGAAAGCAGCAGGCGAACGGTCATCGTAAATATCAAGGTCTTTCCCATAATACAAAAAATAAATTATCTAAAGGCGTGATCAATTGCTGTGACCTAAGAGATGTGTCGGACGCTGACATTGTGGATGGATTAGCAGAGTGGGGTGTGGTAGAGGCAAGAAGAATCACGATCAGGAAAGGACAAGAAACCCTAAGAACTGACAACTTCATATTAACATTCCACACAACAGACCTTCCCGAGTTCATCTTTGTCGGATACGTTCGCGTGAAAGTTCGTGTATTTGTACCAAACCCAATGCGATGCTTCAGATGTTGACGTTTTGGCCACATGTCACAGCACTGCAGAAATCGCGAGACATGTGGAAGATGTGGTGCAACAGAGCATATCAGGGACAAATGCGAAGCGGAATACCCAAAGTGCTCTAACTGTGGCCCCAACAAAGAACCTCACACTGCGTATGACCGGTCTTGCCCGATTTTTCTAAAAGAGAAGGAGATAGTCGCGACCAAATTGTCCAAAAAGATCACATTTCGGGAAGCACGTGAGTTATATGAGGCAGCCCACCCAAGGATATCATATGCAACAATGGCGCAACCGAACTCTACAACCACACAACAGACTCGCACTAAACATCTCGCTGGCCACACATATACACAGCCCGACATGGCCTCCGAGCTAGTAGCTCAGCTCATCACCCTTTTGCGGTCTTTCGGAATGTCCCTGTCGTCGCCTGAGAAACAGAGGAAACCAATCCAATACGAGGCGATCGAGGTTCCACCCACCACGAGTGGACTCCCCGCTCGCCCATCTGAGGCGCCTCCCAGATCAATCATCGAGGGTGGGGAGTGGACTCTGGTCCAACGGTCCAGGAGGCCCCCTCAGTCCACCCAACCAACTCCGAGGTCCCCATCTACCTCATCACCTACCTCGAAATCCCCACTTCCCACGTCCCACCAACCCCTCATCGTCCCCTCGCCCCCCTCAATCCCCAACACCACCCCCAAATCCCTCCTCTCCATTTCCTCCCTACCTGAACCTCCTCCCCTTCCCGTGAGCCAGGCCTCGACCCCACCCTCGGCTCCCACTTCCGCGCCCACATCTCCGTCCCGACGACCAATCAAAATCCCGAACATCTACTATCAGGAAGCCGAGAGGCGTGCCCAAGAGGCAAAAAGAGCGCGGCTTATCGAGATGGAAAGGGCCCGCGAGAGGAATCGCCAAGGAGCCGAGAAGGCTCCTCGGAGGCCGGCCACCCCATCGCCACGACGGCGAGTGGAGGGACCGGCTCCGTCCCCCAATGAAATGGGCCCTCCTCCGCCCCCGCCCAGTCTGGGGCCCCGAAAACGAGGCCTACCACCATCAGGTTCTCCACCAAGGAGTGAGTCGCGAAGTTCCCGTCCAAGGACCCAGTCCCTAGGACCAGATCGGGCTGGAACTCCCGGCTTGCCAGAGGTCCCCTCTCTTGGCCGGAGGACGGAGCCAGGGCTTTAGTCTTCCTTTTTTCCCTTTTTTTAAGTCTTAACCACTTCTAGTTCTCGCACCATAGTTAACTCTGGTCAACCATTTTCCTTCAGACGGCTTAGTTTTACAATGGAACTGTAGGGGCGTGAGGACCAGTTTGGAGGAACTTCAAGTCATCATCTGTGAGTACACCCCTGTAGCCGTATGTCTGCAGGAGACGAAGCTTTTAGACATAAACCCGTTTTATTTAAGAGACTATCAGGTCTTTCGTAAGAACAATCCAACAGACACAGTGGCACATGGGGGTGTCCTGGTGGCTGTCCATCACAGTTTTCCTGCATTTACGCTTACTCTGCGGACGAACCTGCAAGCGGTGGCAGCAAGGGTGTTCTCCGGACACAGACATATCACCATTTGCTCAATTTATCTCCCACCTGGCGGACCTCATCAGAACTTGGAGGCCTGCTCACCGAACTTCCTCCTCCCATTTTACTTCTGGGTGACTTCAATGCACACCACACAACTTGGGGGTGCGCTATCAGTAACACCCATTGGCGACAACTCGACACATTCCTCCTCGAGGAGTCGCTATGCATACTTAATACAGGCACGCATACTCACATATCATTACCATCGGGAAGTGCATCCGCCCTGGATATTAGCGTGGCCAGCCCGCAGTTGGTAAACTCTTTAGACTGGTCTGTTGACTCAGATCCTAGAGGTAGCGATCATTTTCCGGTTTGGCTTCAGTTTAGCAATGTAGCCATTCTTGGCACAAGACCGCAACGCTGGAACTGCAAGAAGGCTGACTGGCCTGATTTTGCCGAAAAATTGGAAGACATTTTTATTCAACACGGGGATAGTAGTGCAATATCAATGGAGGATTTCACCTCAATAGTCTTGGATTGTGCAGCAAGCTGTATCCCACGTACTTCTGGCAAGCCTCGACGCGCGCCCGTGCCGTGGTGGACAGAACAATGTCTGGAGGCCATTCGTGCTCGCCGACGTGCTTTCCGAAACTTTGACCGCAACAATACGTCGGCAAACCTGATAGCTTTCCAACAAACTAGGGCAGCCGCACGACGTACCATCCGGGAAGCCAAGAGAGCGTCATGGCGCCAATATGTTGGTAAGCTGAATCGGCTCACTCCTACGACACAGGTATGGTCCCAGATAAAACGAATATCCGGACGCTCTAGATCGACGCCACTGCCAGTGTTGCACGTCGCAGGTGACACTATCACACAACCCCTGGACGTGGCGAACATTATTGCTCGCACCCTCGCTGACCGAAGCCTAAGTTGCGATTTAAATCCCATTCTTAGGCAACACGCGACTCGGTCCGAAGCATCGAAAATCGACTTTACCACCATTGAAACACGTAGCTATAATGAGCCATTCTCGATGGATGAGCTAACATCACAAATTGCTGTACTGCGCCCCGTGGCCGAGGGACCGAACACCATACATAATGAAATGCTCAGACACCTCCCCACATCTGGACTTGAAGCACTTTTAGCATGTTACAACTTTCTTTGGAGGAGCGGCAGATTTCCACATTCTTGGCGTGAAGCGATTGTCATTCCTATATTGAAGCCCGACAAGACCGGTTTTGACCCCTTGCACTACCGACCGATATCCCTGACGTCATGTTTGTGTAAACTGATGGAGAAGATGGTGAGTGTGCGCCTCACATGGTTCCTGGAACAGCAGAACTTTTTTAGCTACGCCCAGTCTGGTTTTAGGAAGAACCGGTCCACACTTGACCACCTACTGACGCTAGACACCGCGATTCGCACCAGTTTTAAGGAAAAACGACATTTAGGGGCAGTGTTCTTTGACATTGAGGGCGCCTACGACACGACAAGGAAACAAGCCATTCTTTTGAAGCTTTGGAAGTGTGGTGTGCGTGGTTTTATGGGACGTTTCCTTCAGAACTTTCTCACAGACCGAACATTTCGTGTCCGTGTTGAAAACTCAATGCCAGATCGGTTGACACAGGTCAACGGTGTCCCGCAGGGAAGCGTTCTAAGTGTGGATTTATTCGCATTGATGATTAACGACATAGGAGATGATCTGCCTTGTGGCGTTGCGAAGTCGTTATTCGTTGATGATGTGGCAATTTGGCGTTCGGCATCACGTTCAACTTCAATGGAAAGGCAGCTGCAGCTCGCTACATCTCAGCTAGAAAAGTGGGGCAATTTGAATGGTTTCCGTTTTTTTACACACTGTTGGAATGCATTTTTGTCGCCGCCGTAGTTGCCAGGACTTGAAAATAAAGCTCTATGGGGAGGATATTCCATTTTAGCCGGCAGCTAGGTTTTTGGGCATGATATTTGATCGCCGCCTTACATACAAGGACCATCTGAAAGCGCTGCGGGAAAAATGCTCCAAGTCTCTCAACATCATGAAATGTGTTGCCCGCACTGCCTATGGGGCAGATAGGGCAACCCTCTTACTTCTGTACCGGTCGCTGATCCGGTCGAAACTTGACTATGGTTGTTTTATCTATGGCTGCGCCAGCGCCTCGAACAAACGCATACTTGACACTGTCCGCCATGCCGCCCTACGTATAGCCACGGGAGCATTCCGTACCTCTCCGACAGCAAGCTTTCTAGCAGATGCTGATGAGGCACCGCTTGCCCTGAGGCGAGACAAGCTGGGACTCCAGTATGCCTGCAGGATTAGACAGTTTCCCCTGAATCCGGCATATAAGGCCCTGTTTGGGCACCGCACCCTTGCGCTGTTCAGTGTTGCACATCGCAATGTTCTACCCCCATTCTGTGTGCGGTTGCGTGAGCTAGTGGCAGGGAGCGGTATCCAGCTGCTCAGCATTCGGAAGATGACAATGCTGCCCGTTCCCCCTTGGGAACTGGTGCAGCCGTCAGTAGACATAGTACTGTCTGAGGCTCATAAAGACGAACTTATCCCGGTATTGTTTCGACCGAAAGCCATAGAACATATTGACACCTACCACACATGTACTGTCACTTACACAGACGGGTATATGTAAAACTGTGGACGGTGTAGGTTGTGTATTTGTAAGTGGAGTCACCACCAGGTCGTTTACTCTGCCTCCCCATGCAACGGTTTACACCGCCGAACTCATGGCAATTACGAAGGCATTGTGCTTCATCGAAGTAGGGGACGATATTGACCACGTCATACTCTCTGACTCTCTAAGTAGCCTTAGTGCGATAAAGACGTTTTATCCCCGTGACCCCATAGTTCAGGATGTTGTAGTGCGACTAACTAAGCTTAAACGAGCGGGAAAAAATGTAACACTTTGCTGGATTCCCAGCCACGTCGGAATAGCGGGAAACGAGTTGGCTGACCAATCAGCGAAACGTGCTGCGCGAAGCCATTGCACCCGTTCACTTCCTCTCCCCGCAGCACACTTCTGCCAGACACCTAATACGTTCTTCCAGGAAAAACGTCAATGTCTTTGGAATTTATCTGGCCGAAACAAACTGAGAACCAGTAAACCAAAGCCAGGGCGGTGGGAGTCATCGTCAATAATTTACCGGAGGGAGGAGGTAGTGCTCTCCAGGATACGGATAGGACACACCTACGCCACCCACGGCTACTTGCTGCAGAATCAGGACAGACCGATGTGCGCTTGTTGTGATGTCCCATTAACGGTCCGACACATCTTTCTGGTGTGCCCTCGTTTCGCAGTCGAACGAAGACGACACTTTGGAAGTGAGGTATCCGCACTGACGATGACAAATCTTCTTGGTGATGGGGCACGTGTGATTCAGAATGGACAACTATTCGAGTTTCTGTCGCAAATACGATTTGCTGTCATATATCCAGGGAGGTAAATATATGGGTCTCGTTTGGACATAGTGAGTGCTCCTTAAACGTGAAAATAATCCTGAACGGAACATAAAACCTAGATAGACAGGAATACAGTTATGGGCGCTATATGATCAACATGGTCGATGCGACCTAAAGCCAAAATAACTAACTAACTAACTAGTGACAGTAACGCTCTGATTTGACCCACAGGTGGCCTCAGCACCACGGCCATGGTTAAGGTGCAAGTGAGTGACGTCAACGACAACCGACCGAGTTTCTACCCGCGTCAGTACAACGTCAGTCTGCGCGAGGGTCAGGCGCGCAAGGTGCCCGTGCTCGTGGTTGCCGCCACTGACCTCGACTCGGGCGTCAACGGCCGCATTACTTACAGCATCATCAGCGGCAACTCCCGCGGCCTGTTCCGCATCGACTCGGCGTCCGGCGAGGTAAGACCGGACGGGAGAGGGGTGGGGTGACCGCCGCCGTCACGGCAGGCTTCGACCCACCTGTCACTGGCCGCATCGTCGTGACACGCGGTGTTTTTCTCTGTGTTGCAGAACCCTGTGATAAAACGGCATCACTGGTGTTTTGATATTATCAACTTTAGATGCTAAAGCCAAGCTGATCTCTGTCGAACTGAGGGTCTGAGGAGGAGTCGAGTCTTATCTGTGTTTGGATAGCTTCGCTGCCATCTGGAACCAATATTGGTCCGTCTCGCTTGTTGATCAGCTTCGCATGCCCTTCGCTCATTCATGCTGTGCTCTGCCTTGGCTCTGGATGCCGCTGCTCAAGCGGAAGCCGACCACAAGGCTAGAAAAAAAGGGTGCCACCCCAGACCTCAGCCCCCGATCTCCGATGTTGCGCCCGACTCGTAACGATCGCTCCTCTTCTCCAGGTGTTTGTGACGCACGCTGTAGCCGCGTCCAGCCGCGTCCACCACCTGATGCTGGAGGCCACCGATGGCGGCGGCCTCAAGTCGCTGGCCAACGCCGAGGTGGCGCTCAGCGTCATCGACCCTCGCCAGCAGGCGCCCATCTTCGAGCGTGCCCGCTATCTGTATGCCGTGCGGGAGGACGTACCGCTGCGTACTGCTGTCGGCAGCGTGCGTGCCACCTCGCGGCAGAAAGGTGAGTGATGCCAGCATCAGGCCGAAGACGGCGCGCCACTAGGTGGCGACTCACATGGAAAGTGAGTGCGACGCTGAGAGAGTGATGCGGCTGATGGGCAGATGCGCTGGTCATGTGATCTCGTCGATTGTGGTTAAGTGAGGTCGGTCTTTAAAAATGTGTATTTACTCCGCTGTATCTAACCCTATTTGACTGATAGTAATTGAAAGTGTGTGTGTGCTCAACTTTTGCTTTCTTAGTTTTATTCATCGCATATGGGCAGTTGGGTGGAGCCTGTCTGGCTCTCACCATTTCTCATGCATCGCTAGCCTCTTGTAGTTCCCGGCACACATTTTTGGTGATGTCCTTGAGCTGGCCGATGGTCAGCTATACCACTTAGCGATGGCAACTTGTTGGGCTCTTATGCCGAGCATTCCACCTTCAGATTCTAACACGTGAATTCTTCGAAGAGCTTCTTCCACCACTCACAGCTCTTTGCTGTGAGTGGTGAAAACGTCCCACTTTAATGGACGCTCAATCAAGCAGCGATTCGTATTCGGATTTCCTGAACGTCGCGCCCAATCCCGGTGGCGGCGGTGCGGCTGCTGGCTGGTGCCAGCGCCCCTGCAGCGCGCCACGGACGCGCTGTTGGGCAGCACCTGCCGGTGACGTCGTGTGCGTCGGGAGGAAGATGACGCACGATAGCTGTGTCGCACCACCGGCTGTGACGAGCTGGTGGCATTCCTCCTCACTGCCGAGGAAAACTGCCGCACTGCCACCGAGCAGTATCGGCCATAAATGGCGGCCGAGGGCGTCCAGCGCTGTGCTGGCGCCGGCGGCTACCCTGCAGCACGCCATGTGGCGGCAGGCGGCCGACCAGGAAGGGCGCGGCCGACCATAACACGAGGAAAACACGCCATTGGCACGGTCCGAGACACGCTAGCGCTCGCCGCTCTTGTGTCATGTCCAATCTGAGTCAAACACACCCACACACTGTGCATGGCATACCAACAATTACCGAGTCGCCTATCACTTAAACCGAGCGGGTTTTGCAGCTGAGCTAACCGACGGCATTGTGACGTCACCGTCTGCTGGATCGGCAGGAGGTGCAGTGCGGTACAGTATCTACTCGGGAGATCCCGATGGGGCATTCACCATCCACCCGGAGACGGGAGAGATCACCACGGCGGCGCAGCTTGACCACGAGACGCACTCGTTCGTGCTGCTGAACGTGCAAGCCAGGTCGGGCCAGCCGCCCACCTTCGGCCACAGTCAGGTCAGTCGGTATCAGGTCAGGTCAGATGAGCTGGTCTCGGCCAGACGAGCCACTCGCGGGTCCGGCCAGCTTTCTGAGGTCAGGTCAGAGTAGTCGTTCACCTTCGGTCACAATTCGTCCAGCCGGCAAGAGGTCGCGTCAGGTCAGTCAAGGTGAGGCCATGTGTGGTCAGTTCGGGCGCTATTCATCCTGGTCAGTCGCTCGAGGCCGGATTGCATTAGGCAGGTCAGCTCTTAGCTTCGTAGCAGCCAGCTCCGCATGGTAGAAAGCATGATTGGCGATTGCCTTGCAGGCCAGCGTTCCGCTGCTGTGCATCTGTGGTCACCAAACGCCGCCGCGTCTCGTTCTGTGTTTGCCGGCAAAGCGTGTGCGTTGGGGTGTTTCGCTAGCGATTGTGTGGCTATTCCGTGAGCGAAATTGGCAGCGCGGAGCCGATCAATTAAGATTGCAGAAGCATGATGCAACCTCTGCGGCGGCCGGGTGCAGTCTGCATCCGAGCGGCACTCCGGACTCGCTAGGCTGTTACAACACACTGAAGCCAATAGCTGGCCAGATATGACTCTCTCAATGCCGGATATTGTTCATGGCGCTTGTTGGTCTGGTGGCCGGGGCCGATTTGAATTCGTTCCACATCGTGCTCCTCATCGTGCCTCACCGTGTACCCACCGTATCCCTACCGAATCCCGATCGTGTTCCCAGCTTGTTCCTACCGGATAATACCGTATCGTACACCGTGTCCACACCGTATGGTCCACCGTGCCCACACCGTTTGGTCCACCATGTTCACACCGGACACTCGTACTCACAAGGTGAACGTGACGATCGGAGACGTGAACGACTTCGCGCCCGAGTTCGACGCGCAGGAGGCGACGCTCTCGCTGCCCGAGAACACGGCGCTGCGCACCACCATCTACGCGGCGCACGCGCGCGACTACGACTCTGCCGACAACGGGCGCGTGCGCTACCGGCTGCTGCGCAACCCGGACAGCGTGTTCGCCGTGAGCGCGCGCGACGGCACGCTGTCGCTGGCTAAGCGCGTCGACTTCGAGCGGCGGCGCGCTTACCAGCTGCTGATCGCCGCCACCGACATGGGCGCGCCGCCGCTGTCGGCCAACCTGACGCTGCACATCGCCGTCCAGGACCACAACGACAACGCGCCCGTCTTCGAGAAGGACGAATACGAGGCGGCCGTGAGTGAAGACCTGCCAGAGAACGCACAGCTGCTGCGGCTGAGGGCGTCCGATGCCGACACGGGCAACAACGCGCGCCTCACCTACCGGCTGGTGGAGCCGCCCGGCAAGCTGTTCGGCATCTTCCCTAACAGCGGCTGGCTGTACCTGCGCAGCCAGCTGGACCGCGAGACCACCGACCACTATCAGCTGACGGTGGAGGTCACCGACAACGGCACGCCCAGCCTCAGCGCGCGCGCCCAAGTCGTCTTGCGCGTGCTGGACGTCAACGATCACGCGCCCGAGTTCGACCGGGTCTCGTACGAATTCAGCGTGTCGGAGAACATGGCCGTCGGCACGCCAGTGGGCTCGCTGGCCGCCACCGACCGCGATCTAGAAGCCAACGCCTCGCTCCGCTACAGCCTCAACCCGACCAACGGCAGCTTCCAGGTGGATCCGCTCACAGGTCAGTACCACTGTCGGTCCCGGTCGGCGCTCTGGCCCCCGGCAACGACTGCTGGGGCTCGAGCCGTCCTCTGTATCCCGACGCTGTCGATCCTACCCCTAGCTCATAGCTGTCAGGGTACCATTTGTCGAAACCAATCTGTGTCTGCAACTTAGTAACCATTGTATCACTATGAGACGTTTCAACTGTTCCATCATAATCATTCGGCTACATTTGGATATACGGACTTACATTAATCGTATAAGTTGAAGATAAGCCAGTCCAAACCATCGGCTGGATTCGCAGCATATTTTTGAGAGCAAGGCAAAGGAAAACATCTATAAAATTATCATCCGTGATTCATGCGTGCAGTAAAATTGCATGCCGGGTGATGTTGACGAATGATTTTGACAACCTGATCAGCCCAATTTCCCAAAGCTAAGCCTGATAACATGCGCATGCAGGAGTTTCCTAGTGCTGTTACTCTTATATGGATAATCCGTCTAGACTAATCCAAGTAGAGATCACCGGTCTCCACCGTCACCTAGCGGCGAATAGTCAACCCTGAAGCGACAGCTGTGGTTGAGTTACCCTGGCCGGCGCAGCGCGGCCCCCGGTCCGGTCAACGTGGCTCGGGCAACACGCCTTGGTCACGGCGTCTTTCCGAAGCTGCTCTGTCGTACCGACTCCTCCCGCCGTACCGACTCCTCCCACCGTACCGACTCCTCCCCCCGTACCCACTCCTCCCGCCGTACCGACTTCTCCCGCCGTACTGACTACGCTCGCCGTACTGACTCCTCCCCCCGTACCGACTCCTCCCGCCGTACCGACTCCTCCCGCCGTACCCACTCCTCCCGCCGTACCGACTCCTCCCGCCGTACCCACTCCTCCCGCCGTACTGACTCCTCCTGCCGTACCCACTCCTCCCGCCGTACCGACTACTCTCGCCGTACTGACTTCTCCCGCCGTACCGACTTCTCTCGCCGTACCGACTTCTCCCGCCGTACCGACTCCTCCCGCCGTACCGACTCCTCCCCCCGTACCGACTCCTCCCGCCGTACTGACTCCTCCCCCCGTACCGACTTCTCCCGCCGTACTGACTCCTCCCGCCGTACCGACTCCTCCCGCCGTACCGACTTCTCCCGCCGTACTGACTACGCTCGCCGTACTGACTACTCTCGCCGTACCGACTTCTCTCGCCGTACCGACTTCTCCCGCCGTACTGACTACGCTCGCCGTACCGACTCCTCCCGCCGTACCGACTTCTCCCGCCGTACTGACTACGCTCGCCGTACTGACTACTCTCGCCGTACCGACTTCTCCCGCCGTACCGACTTCTCCCGCCGTACTGACTACGCTCGCCGTACCGACTTCTCCCGCCGTACCGATTCCTCCCGCCGTACCGACTTCTCCCGCCGTCCTGACTACTCTCGCCGTACCGACTCCTCCCGCCGTACCGACTACTCTCGCCATACTGACTCCTCCCGCCGTACCCACTCCTCCCGCCGTACCCACTCCTCCCGCCGTACCGACTACTCTCGCCGTACTGACTCCTCCCGTCGTACCGACTTCTCCCGCCGTACCGACTTCTCCCGCCGTACCGACTCCTCCCGCCGTACCCACTCCTCCCGCCGTACTGACTCCTCCTGCCGTACCGATTCTTCCCGCCGTACCGACTTCTCCCGCCGTACCGACTCCTCCCGCCGTACCGACTCCTCCCGCCGTACCGATTCCTCCCGCCGTACCTACTTCTCCCGCCGTACCGACTCCTCCCGCCGTACCGACTCCTCCCGCCGTACCCACTCCTCCCGCCGTACCCACTCCTCCTACCGGTGGACGCCTCCCACCGTATCGACTCCGCCCGTCGACGCACATCTCCCACCGTATCGACTCCTCCCGCCCAACCGATGCCTCCCGCCGACAGACGCCTTTTTGCCAACAACGAGTGATGCAGCTCTCGTGTCAGCGGGCCTCCGTCGCCCTATCTGATGTGAATTCATTACGACTAGGCAACTGCGGCAGCCACACAAATTCTGCCAGAGAACTGGCGATGCGAAGTGGTTGATTGCTGGTGTTGTCGTGGCCTCCGCCGTTAGCGGCCGTGGTCGAGGTTGCGTTAGCCCCGAAGCAATAGCAGCTGACACCGGCCGATGACCGACTGTGGGGGTACCGTAAACACAGGTCGGACGCGTCGGGTCAGCGGGCCGCGCGCCGGCGGGGTGTGACGGCGTCACGAGACAACACGCTCGCTGGCGTGGCGACGGCCGTGTGGTGGTGCGCAGACGGGCACTCGTCGCGCCATATGGCCTCGTCTGACCTGGTGTACCGGTCTGACCTGGTGTATCGATCTGATATGGTGCATCGGTCTGACCTGGTGTGCCAGTCTGACCTGGTGTGCCGGTCTGATCTGGTGTACCGGTCTGACCCGGTTCTCTGATGTCCCCTGATGACCGGTAAGCAGATGTCCCCTGATGATCGGTAAGCAGATGTCCCCTGATGACCGGTAAGCAGATGTCCCCTGATGACCGGTAAGCAGATGTACCGCCACAGTGTAGGTCTAATGTGTCGCACTCGTGGCGTTCTCTCCGTGTTTCTTATTTCCACGCTTTTTAGGATCAAGCTCATTCCATTGGTCGTCACGTACATAATCCAATTAGTGGGGATTTAAGCTTGAACAAAACAAACTCAAGCTAATAGTACAGGCTGTTTTTAAATTGTACTAAACTTGCGGCCACCATAGAGTGTGCAGCGTGTGTCATGTCTGTATCACCGTATGAGCCATTCATTGTACCGATAAATTGTTGTCAGCGCGAATAACCACCGCTGACGTCGTTTGCAGGAGAGATCAGCACTGCTGTCGAGTTGGACCGGGAGCTGATCAAGTTTTACGAATTCACCGCCGATGCGACGGACGGAGGAACGCCGGCAAAGCGCTCCACCGCCGTGGTCAAGGTAACGCCGACGCAACAGCAGGGGGACGAGTAGTCTGGGGGTAAGTTGCTCGTCTCACAATCTAAAGGTTGTGGGTTCGAATCTCACCTGTCGCTACTCTTCACCCGTGACCACTCGGTGTGAGAGATTGGCGACGCTACATGACTCAACGGTCGATATGTCGTAAAACCAATAACCAACCAACTAACTAACGCCACAGCAGTGCCGCTACAGCAGTGCTCACGATGCACTACCGAACCACTCGATTGAACACTGAAGCGTGTCGTTCTCACAGCAAGCTTCCCTGATACCGGCGCAATACTCAGTTTTCAACATGAAGCATGCTTTCATTTCTTCAAATTATCACAGTGGTACGAGCATGAAAAATTCACGGCATATATGACCACTTCTTACACAGCTCACCAAGTAACAGACCTAAAATGTGTAATCCTGTCTTATTCATTGCTAACACTCCGTACAGCGTGCAATCTGACATACCGATGTCTGGTGTAGAACATACCATAGGAAGCACATTGTGACGAATGCCAATTTTAGGGTAGACATTTTGGACACGACGAAAGACGATGTAAATCTTAAGGTCCTTGAATCGATGTGCATTCGGGACCACAAACCACCACTAAATGGGAAAACTACGTCGTGGTATGTTTGTGACAGGCATATGTATGTCATATTGCATGCTGTTCTGATGGTTCCATTGTATAAGAGAGGATTACAAATTTCTGGTGTGCTACTTGGTAAGCTGTGTAAAAAGTGGACATTATTTTTTATCACATGTTGTGAATTTGTCTTGTTCGTGACACTGATTTGTGTCAGTGTATGTAAGTTTGTGATCACGGTCAAAGGCCGAAATGTCGGACATTTTGCTTCCTACACAGAAGCAAAATGTTCGTCGAACAGTTAGGGTAACGATGATCCTCTCTATCGTCTATAGATAGTACAAAAATATTTAGTACGACACTTGTGCTCATCTGGCTATGGGTACCAAAGGTCCCGGGTTCGACTCTAGCGCCACTCAGGACGTTTCCCAATCTCGCGGCCCACCGGCGAAACAGTGTGGGCGGCGCCATTAGCCGTGAATGTGCATAAAGTGTGTCGTGAACCAACCAATAAACAAACAAACAGACACCTGTGCCCAAGGTGTTACGCATTGGTAGCTTCGGAGGGCTGCGGTGTGGGGGCTTGCTATTGTCTTGATTTCTTCCTTACTATTCCCGTATCAAGCCCTGCACAGATTTCCCCAGCGGTGTTGCTTGATCCGTCCCTGGTAGTGGCGTGTCCAGTGTGTCCGGTGTGTACGTGGGGGGGGGGAGTGTCGAGGTGTCACCGTTTACTCACCGCCACCCCACATGTCACGACTCGGTCGCCGGTCGCGAGCTGCCACAGCTCGGGAGGGTCACTGTTTACTCACCGCCACCCCACCTGTCACGACTCGGTCGCCGGTCGCGAGCTGCCACAGCTCGGGAGGGTCACTGTTTACTGACCGCCACCCCACCTGTCACGAGTCGGTCGCCGGACGCAAGCTGCCACAGCTCGGCAGGCAATTTCCGGCTGGAGCCGAGGACCGCCGACTGCTCAAACTCGTTTCGTAACTATTAGTACCGCTACATCGCTATCAGTGTCAATCGGCATCATCGCCGCCATTGAGCGGAGGATGTTTTAATTAGCGTCTGATGTGGGATGTCGACGGCCTGCCACGTGTACCGCGAGCCGGTCACTCGCTTATCCGGTCCCAGATCGCTCAGGGCGTGGCGACCTGCAACGTGTACCGCGAACAGGTGCACATGACAGGTTCTCTCTCTCTCTCTCTCTCTCTCTCTCTCTCTCTCTCTCTCTCTCTCTCTCTCTCTCTCTCTCTCTCTCTCTCTCTCTCTCTCTCTCTCTCTCTCTCTCTCTCTCTCTCTCTCTCTCTCTCTCGCTCTCTCTCTCGCTCTCTCTCTCTCTCTCTCTCTCGCTCTCTCTCGCTCTCTCTCTCTCTCTCGCTCTCGCTCTCGCTCTCGCTCTCGCTCTCGCTCTCGCTCTCGCTCTCGCTCTCGCTCTCGCTCTCGCTCTCGCTCTCGCTCTCGCTCTCGCTCTCGCTCTCGCTCTCGCTCTCGCTCTCGCTCTCGCTCTCGCTCTCTCTCTCTCTCTCATGCACTAATGATACAAGACATGAAATATTGCCCAAGCAATGAAGACCATTAGTTAGTTTTCCACACCTTTACCCCGTTTGCTTACATCAGCCGTAAACGGAAATTTCTGATCTGGTCGATTCGCAAAAGTTCCGATCGCGCAGCCGTTTACAAGAGCAAAATAGTCACCTAATCGGATTTTTGCGATTTGGCAGCTGACGCAATGTGGTGAAAAGTGCCGAATATTATGTGTATTTTTGCTCTTCTGACCCACCTGCTTCGAGCAACAGCGCGCACAGGCACAATGTATCATCAGCGATCCACGCAGTCAGAGCTTGTTGGGCATAGAGATAAGGAATCAGCGTATCTGTGGATCCGAAGGATTCACATAGCCCATGACACATTGCCCATGACGAAATAGCCCTTTCTTCTTGGTGAGTCCAATGGAGCATTGTATCCTGACTACACCGACTGTGCGATAATTAAATAAACAGCCTAAATTAGGTTGACTATGCAATTCAAGAGACATCAGCATCACCCAAACGATTTCACAAATCCTTGAGTTAGAACACTGCCAAATAGCAAAACTCACGGTGTTGAGGAATACACTAATAACGTTACATGTCAGCAACACATTGATTTGACATGTGGCTGATTTTTTCATAGCGACGCTTGCAACAATAATTAAAAGCAAGACGTTTATTTTCCATATTTACCTCAATTTTACTCAAACCTTTGCAGAGAATAGTTTTAGGCAGTGTCACGACCCTTGCAGACGTACCGTTAATTGTTCATGATTGGCGCTAATAGCAAAATTTTACCTACCGAATCGTAAATTTGCGTTGGGCGTTTTGCATGTTTTGCTACGCCACATCTCATTTACAAGAGCATTATTTTCGTTAGTTTTCCTAATCGCATCGTATTCGGAAGCATTCCGTTATACAGGGTATTTGTCATATTTATGCTTCTGTGTAACATATTCACGTATGCCGGACTGACACATGTCCCGCTGTGTGTACTTGTATGTATGTGTGGTGATATATTCGCGTATGCCGGACTGACACATGTCCCGCTGTGTGTACTTGTATGTATGTGTGGTGATATATTCGCGTATGCCAGACTGACACCTGTCCCGCTGTGTGTACTTGTTTGTATGTGTGGTGGCATATTCACGAATGCCTGACTGACACATGTCCCGCTGTGTGTACTTGTATGTATGTGTGGTGATATATTCGCGTATGCCAGACTGACACCTGTCCCGCTGTGTGTACTTGTTTGTATGTGTGGTGATATATTCGCGTATGCCAGACTGACACCTGTCCCGCTGTGTGTACTTGTTTGTATGTGTGGTGACATATTCACGTATGCCAGACTGACACCTGTCCCGCTGTGTGTACTTGTATGTATGTGTGGTGATATATTCACGTATGCCAGACTGACACCTGTCCCGCTGTGTGTACTTGTTTGTATGTGTGGTGATATATTCACGTATGCCGGACTGACACATGTCCCGCTGTGTGTACTTGTTTGTATGTGTGGTGATATATTCGCGTATGCCAGACTGACACCTGTCCCGCTGTGTGTACTTGTTTGTATGTGTGGTGATATATTCGCGTATGCCAGACTGACACCTGTCCCGCTGTGTGTACTTGTTTGTATGTGTGGTGACATATTCACGTATGCCAGACTGACACCTGTCCCGCTGTGTGTACTTGTTTGTATGTGTGGTGATGTATTCGCGTATGCCAGACTGACACCTGTCCCGCTGTGTGTACTTGTTTGTATGTGTGGTGACATATTCACGTATGCCAGACTGACACCTGTCCCGCTGTGTGTACTTGTTTGTATGTGTGGTGATATATTCGCGTATGCCAGACTGACACCTGTCCCGCTGTGTGTACTTGTTTGTATGTGTGGTGGCATATTCACGAATGCCGGACCGACACCTGCTCCGTTGTCCAGATCCACGTGCTGGACGACAACGACTCGGAGCCGCAGTTCCTGGAGCCGCTGGACGGAGTGATCACCGTGCGAGAGGAGCAGCAGGCCGGCTTCGAGGTGGTGCAGGTGCACGCCACCGACGCCGACAACGGAGAGAACGCCACCATCAAGTACAGCTTCGGCCCAGGTCAGTGGAGGGCGCCGACGTCGGGCCAGCTTAACGAGATCAGACAAGACAGTGCAGCTGGGTCGGCGGCGGGCAGAGACTGGGAACACGTAGTGCACTGAGCCACGCTAGGAAACGTTTACTTGATTTGCCGGGTTTGGAAAAGCATGGAACTTTCCTCGAAGCCACCTCCCAGAACTGATCAAATGTCGTAGCAATGCAAATGCATACAATGGGTGTCGACACGTGGAATATGTACACCACTGAGTTCGGCAGGGGCGTGTGAGGTGAGGCAGAAAAACAATCGCCGGATTTCGATCAGTATTTTAGTATTTTATGTAATAAGTATCTATTATTATTTCATGGTAAGATGAGTATCAACAACTTAAGTTGGCGCTGCATAGTGCCAAACCTATCACCATCGTTCCGAAGTCAGTGGATTTCAAACCTATCCCTCCTGCTCAAATGCTTCCGAAATTGCCGGGAAGTTCTCATATATGAATGGCGGGAAATAAAATCATATATTCATATATCATTCAGGTTTTCATATATATCCATTTCATAACTCGAAATGGCTGACACACACACACACACACACACACACACACACACACACACACACACACACACACACACACACACACACACACACACACACACACACACACACACACACACACACACACACACACACACACACACACACACACACACACACACACACACACACACACACACACACACACACACACACACACACACGCACGCACGCACGCACGCACGCACGCACGCACGCACGCACGCACCCATGCACCCACGCACCCACGCACGCACGCACGCACGCACGCACGCACGCACGCACGCACGCACGCACGCACGCACGCACGCACGCACGCACGCACGCACGCACGCACGCACGCACGCACGCACGCACGCACGCACGCACGCACACACACACACACACACACACACACACACACACACACACACACACACACACACACACACACACACACACACACAGTGAGTGAGTGAGACACACACACACAGTGAGTGAGTGAGTGAGTGAGTGAGTGAGTGAGTCATCTGTAGGTATTGAGCTGCGGCACCGCTGGATCCCACAGCAGCACCGAGTTCCAGCGGCCTCAGAGCCGGCGCCGGACCTAGCCGACAGCGGTACGGATTGCCGGCCGGCTCGTGGATACTTCGCCCCGGATATTTGCCCCGTGTACACGAGCACTGTTGATGTGGCGGGAGCCATCATGACTCGGGCCATCCGAACTGTTTGACTTTCCGGCTGTTTGGCCGCAATCCGCCCACCCTGTTCAGTGCAAGATATCTAGAGACAACAGGTACTCCAAAGTTGGCTGTTCTAGTATAGTTAGTTTAAGCTAGACAAACCGTACGCCAAGTGACGTCATATACCAGAAGCTCTTTTTTCCAGAATACTGCTGAGTTATATTCTAGTTTTGGACTATATCAATAAATCTACTAAATATGGTGCTTTAATTTTAGCACAATTATGGCGCTTTTCTCACGATTAGTTTCCCCGTTGATTGTAAAACATATCAGTCATTCATTGAAATTTGAATGTTCTATCTGATTTTGCTAGCGTGCCGGTGGCTTTGAACCGAAAGGCACCATCCCCAGAATTAATTTATCCATGGCGTGATTGATATTGAGAACACACACCTCAGACAATTTATGCGAATTAAGGCCTTATACCCACAATGTCAACTTGGTCAGCATGTCATTGATGCAATCTGGTGATTAATGTTAAAGTGTGCGTTGGCCCTCCGTCAGTATATCATATTGTTTCTGTGTGCTATATGTAATGATGTCATACTGTGCCATTCACCAACTTGTGGACAATTTGGTAATTGTTTGCCCATTGCATCATGGCTGGGCAGTAGTGGTAGTAGAGTAAGAGGGAGTTTCCAAGCACTTGATGCATGCAACAAATTGCTCTACTGTTGCCTTTGTGTGGCCAAACCAGTAATTATACTGTTTACTTAATTTCAAAGAATGAACAAGGTATCTATCTTCAGATGGTTCTCTCTATCAAAGTCATCTAACCGCTCACATAGAGCTACTTTAAAACATATAATTGTTTTGTAGTGTTGTGCCATATTCTGAACATGAAAGTGGTCGTGCAGGATTACTTCGCTGTAGCTGTTGTAGTACCAATTATTAGTAGCCACAAAAAATACTGGTGTAATTGCAAAAAAATATCAGGCCTTAAAATACATTTTCAGGGAAATCTGTACTTTTTAGTTAATATTTGAATTCTTGACGTGCCTTTCCAATGCAAAGTTGATTGATGTGGTTAAAATGTGACCACTCTCACCTGTACTGTGTGAGATGTGATTTAAGGGTTCATTATTGCAGTTTTGAGCGTTTATAAGTGACGTTTTGCACATTTTGACCTAGGCAAAGCTAAAATGGGAGTGGGATAAGTCAGGCATTTCTTTGGCTTCCTCAATTTTCAGATTAATTTGTTCATGAATGTGATTTTTTTTATTGGAAGCTAATTTATGTTCTCTTCTGAAAAGAGGCCAGGCTGGGGCTTTGTGAGGTTTTTACAATTCCACCTGCAGAAGAAGATTGCATTTTAGTTGAGGTGGCACTTCAAGAAAAAATTGTAAATTCATGTTTCTGAATGTCATTGAGATATAACCATTATTTTTCATCGCAAATGCATATTTTTTAGTTCGTCAGTGAAGTTACGCGAAATTTGTTGCTTTCAGTGGGGTAATTGGTAATGAAGGATAATGCTAAATGTAAGAACAGTGCATCCAAACCAGTGTCATCCATTGAATATCTTTGATATCACATATGTAACAATGCTGGTTGAGTTATCACCACAATCTTTCTCCAGTTCGAACCTGACCTACCTCTTTTTCAGGAAAGACATTGTGTTGCTTCTATTCTATCCCCTAATTTTTTTTTTAAACTTGGTATTTATATGTAAGAAGCCCCAATGATGACAATTTTTTTAGATAAATGTATTGACTGAACTTCTTGAAGCTTAGTAGCACTTTCTTCCCGAGTACCCTAAAAATAATTTTCCATAAACTGTGCTGAATGAAGAATAAGGCTACTTGGAAGTAGTGAAAGATCAGAAGATGATAGGATAGGCAGTCTTGCACGGAAAGCCAAAACCAGGTTTAATTATACCAAAAAAAAAATAATACATATATTTGCATATGGCTATTTCTAACATTTTCATCATGATATTCCAGCAGAATAATGGCCAGCCCTTTCTACATGGAGTAATGATTACAGATTCAGCCTAGGATGCAAAATGTATGCTTCCATTAACTGAGTTTCCCTGTCACGAGGTTTATTAATATACGGTGCACAATTGATGCGAGTGTGTAATTATGGTACAATGGATCTACCATTTCCTTCGTGAATCAGTAGATTTTAGATGACCGAACATGAGTATGTTTTAGGAGGTCCAACATTAGTTGGTTAGGTTCAGGGGCGTCGCCACCGGGGGGGGGGGCAGAGGAGGCAATTGCCCCCCTGCCGTGAGACTGGGGGGGCGCCGCCCCCTGAAATTTGAGGAGGCCCCAGGACGAAAAGAAGGGCCCCAGGACGAAACGGAGGCCCCCAGGACGAAAACGAAACCCCCAGGACGAAAAGGAGGCCCTTAGGACGAAAAAGAGGCCCCGAGGACGAAAATAAGGTACCTCAGGACGAAAAGGAGGCCCCCATGACGAAAAGGAGGCCCTCCAGGACTAAAAGGAGGCCCCCAGGACGAAAAGGGAGGCCCCAGGATGGAAAGGAGGCCCTCCAGGACGAAAAGAGGCCCTCCAGGATGAAAAGGAGGCCCCCAAGAGATGATGATACAAATTGGGGGCCTCCAGGAGGAGGCCCCTAATTTATAAAAAGAAGTCACCTAGGAGAGGGTAGGACAGGGTTAAAATATTGGTTTTTCATTAGGTGTGAGATGTCGAAATGAGCATAGCAGGATGTCGAAATTTGACATGTAATTAATGTAATTTAAAGTATTTTTGATGTCTTTCAGACTAAAATTTGTGTTGATGGTGTAGGTGATTATGACTGGACCTTTATCATTTGTTTTAAGATTCATAATTTAAGAAAAGATGTAATCGGGATAAGGAGAATAATAACTATGATGAACTGGTATTGTATCTCATATCACATAGGTGATCCCTTTGCCCGAAATTGCATTGCAAAATGTTCGTGTAATTCCATTCCATATTGAGGGCATGCACATGCTATTTATAAACAAGATACTGTTACAAAGGAGACATAAATACTTAATATCAATGAGCAGGATGCTGATACTTCTTGGAGAAGGATATCGATTGAGTGTTCAGAAAGTGGTATATTCATAAAGTGGAATAATTTATCACTGAGCAACTTTGATAAGCCTGCATATTGTATTCAGTGCAGGGCTTCATTGCTTGCTGAATAAGGACTTAAGGAGTGCTGGATGATACCGGGCTTCAGGATACTGGGTAGACTATCTGAAACAGAAGAGGCTCTGTGATTCGGTTTCAGGAAATTTCCTGATCAGAGGTCATTGGTGCACCCCAACTATGGCATATTTGAATTCTTGAAGGGCATCAGGATGTCTTCAGTTGAGTTCATGTTGGTTTCATAATCAGCAGCTAGTGAACAAGGATGTCACAAAAGCCATAGACAGGGAGGTCGATTGAACTTTCATTAGGTGGTATTTTCCACACATTTTCTTGAAAAATTTTACACTGGGGTAGGAGGGCCCATAAATCAAGCGAGTGCCAAATATTGACACAGGGGCCCCAGGACGAAAAGGCCACCAGGACGAAAAGGAGGTCCCCATGATGAAAAGGAGGCCCCCCAGGACGAAAAGGATGCCCTCTAGGACGAAAAGGAGGCCCTCCAGGACGAAAAGGAGGCCCTCCAGGACGAGAAGGAGGCCCTCCAGGACGAAAAGGAGGCCCTCCAGCCCTCATTTTCCCATGCCCGAACCATACTAAGGGCCTAAAAACAATAGGAGGCCCTAACACAATGGAAGCCCCTTTTCGGGGAACAGGAGGCCCCCTTTCGATCTCGCCCCCCCCTGGAAGAATTTCGTGGCGACGCCACTGGTTAGGTTAGATTCAGTTAGGATATTTTTGTAATTTGACATCAGTGCTCTTTGTTAGCCACCAAAAACCCCATTTCCCCACACTTTCAATATTTCTATGGCGTGGGAAATAGCATGTACTGTCATTGTCAAAATTAGTGTTTTTTCTAGTGTTTGAAAAATCTTAGTTGAACGATATTAATATTATTTAGTGAAATTACTTTTTTCTCAGATGAAATCAGGTAATGATGTGAATTGAAGGAATGTTAAAGGCTAAGCGTGACGGTGGGGGGGGAATGATATGTGGCCTGTAATTTTGACTGGTGGACCACTTTGGCCAATGGCCCTCCATGTTTTAGGGGCCTCCATTTCTACCTATGGGCCTCCTACAACCAAGACGAGTATCTTGTATCCATGCGACGCCTTTTGCGGGTGCGTTTGTACCCAATATCCAAGGCCTTGCATAATCATGCCGCATCAGCGCTATTTATGGGTATATTGTGTTAAGGCTGAATGATAATCCTGTGCTCCTAATCCGGTCAGGATTACTTTTTACGGATGTCACGGCACCCTTGGTGAAGACGCCACTGACTGACAGGACATGTCCTGAAGAAGTCACTGAAGTCACTTAAAGTAGCCACTTGAAGAAGTCATAAGTCACTCACATATAGTGCAGGTTAAATAGTGAATGAAAAAGCAAAATTTCACATGCTTGCCTGGGTGTACTAATTATTATTTTCAAGGCAAATATGCACTGAACAATATCAAAGTAGCATGTAGCTGTCTCGCAGAACCTAATGGCTTACCTACATTTGAACTTTCATTCAAACATAACTGTCAAATTTCAGCTTGTTTCATTTTGGAAAAAAGGTACAATAAGGGTACTCGGTACTATTCACTGTACGATACGGTACACCACAGTAATGGTGCTCACTGAGCGCCGACCGCCGCTTTACGACTGAGTACAAGGAACAAACTGACCGAAAAGGGCATCGTCCCTATTGCCTCCGGGTTAACAATGTGAGATCAGCAGGGTACACAGGAGATGTCACGCAAACATGTGTACAATACCCAGTCATCAGGTTCTAAACAAAGCGTTCTCTCAGAGTTTGAGCATCCTCTGGGTTACTATCACAAAATCCACGCCGTCAACGACTAGGATGGGCGCGCACCACCGCTCGTGGCTCGCCGCGTCTAAGCGTAAAGCTACTATCACAAGGCACACAAGGCTGAGTATGCCGCTGCGATGGGTTGAACGGGTGCAAATACGCGACTTGTCGCATTGCCTGGTTGGATTCTGAACTCGCATAGTGCCAACCAGCAAACGCACGCGATAACTTTGGTCAAACATTACAGTAACGATTCAGTATTTACAACCATCAAAATTACATCACGATCTTTGTACCATCTGAATTATCTCATGACTGACTACCTACACGTTCCCTGTCGCCTGGAAGAACTTCGTGACAAACTCACGCTTCTGGTAGGTGGTTGCATCTGACACCCGCATGCGTCGCCCCTTTCCTCAAGGTAGGCACACACCGCTGGGTGAGGATCGTAATGAGCCGTGCCGACACCGTTGAGAGCGATGATCAGAAGGGCATTCACCGTGTCGTTCTTCATGCTGAGCCTTCATGCTGTTGTATGAGCGTAGGTTATTGTAGTGAGAGTCAGCACGTTCTGTGGCCATGCTGTGGGGCGTGAGCGTGATGAAAGGAGCCAGCACCTGCTTGCAAACCCCGGTTGATGCTTTCAGCATGGCGCGCAGTTTTCTGTCGTCCGAGTGCTCTGCGCCGCCTAACGCTTGCATGGCTGGCCACCTGTCGCAGACGTTCAGATAAAACTTTGTCGCCTTCTCGGGGAACAGGTCGCTGACCACGCTCTCCCCGGCACGGATGAACTCTTCGGCATTCTGAGTCCTCATCATCCGATTCATGCTCTCGATCACTTCCTTCTGTTCAAAGTCGAGACCCTGACCGACGAAGTTGATAGCGCTCTGCACAACCTCTTCTCTGGCGGCCTCGAAATCGCGCTCAAACGTGACGTTCCCGTTTGGGACGCGCCTTCTCGGACTCGAATTTTCCCGCTCCCTGCCCTTGTCTAAGGTCTGTTCCTCTCGACCTCCCAGGAGGTTGCCATGGGTCATCACCTTTAGTTGCATGTTGGCGCTGTCGCGCGCCTCGAGCGCCTGGGGGAGGATGATGTCGCTCCGTTGAAGTCTCTTCTGGAGGTGGGTGATGACTTCGCTTACGTCCCCCATCAGGTGAGTGAGACGCATCAACCTTCCCCCTTCTTCCCAGGGGCGCAGGAATCCGCGCGGTTCCGCCTTCGATGCTTTGCTTTCCTCACTCCGTGACTGGCTTATCTCCTCCCAGACGACGCGGCATGCTGGCAGGTTCTTCAGCACGGCTGTGATGAGGGCGAGCAGATGTTGCGAGAAACGGACGTCGAAAAACGCTGGAATAGCCACCGTGCCACCGTGTTTCTTCAGGCGCGCCGTCCTCTTTCCCGACACTCGGAAGAATGTCGCCGCGGCGCGGAGGTCTCCCTTCCAGTGCTGGATCTCCTTCATAGCATTATCGACGCTCTCCGTCGCGAGGTCTGATCTGTGGCATGCGCACCAGAATGTGAGCAGTTGGCGCTGCGCGTAGTCAGCTAGGAGGCGCCACAAACCTCCGTGTCGGCCGGTGTTCGCTGTTTCTCCGTCAGTGGTCACACCAACGAGCTTGTCGAGAGGCGCCCCACATCGATTCAAGATGTTCTTTACAGCTTCCAGAAGGCCACTAGCACCTGAGCCCGCAGGCTCCTCGACCCCAAGAATTACGGTCTGAAGAATACCGTCGTCCCGGATGAGACGCGCGGTGATGAGCCTATTATCAATCGCCTGGCGATCCACCCGTCAACTTGAACGCTGTAGGCCACGCACTCTGACATGGCATGACCGAGCTTCTTGACCTCCAGGTCACTGATAATCTCCAGCATCTCTCGGTAAATGTCCGGCGACCGGTGTGAGAGTGCAGATGGCGGAGGTTGTGTTGGTGTGTACGGAGTCGACTCAGCCATCATCGTCATCACTCGCTGACTGTGTAGAACCGCCAGCGATCTTGCGGGCCACGACCAGGCACTTGGGGTTTCCAACAGCGAATCATTGTAGACGTCTGTGGCGAGGTGTACCAGCGAGTGGTACCTACGAAGGTGTTCGTAGGTATCCTTAGGAAGTCCCCTCGGTGGAATGCTCACCCACGGATGGTCTGCCTCTTGAGCTTGCTATTGCTCAGTGAGACCCTCCGATGAGGCACCACCTTTACGCGGTGGGGGGATTGAGTGCCTCAATGACCCGGCGGCCATCATACCAGCGAAGGATGAGACCAGGAGTGCCTCACTCGTCCTTCCATCCATACGCTCCCATTCCAATTCACATATCATCCCAACATCCATGTCCTTCACGTTACCGTGCAACACCAATTATCCCAGCTATGAGCAGGCAGGGCAACTTCCCCGGTCCTGCCCACCAGCTCAGTTTTATCGGGGTACCCGCGCCCCCTCGGCCCGTCCCCCGGCGTTGACGGAGTCCTGGAGGTTGAGGTCCCCCGTCGCACGGTGCTAGTTGTGACGGGGGACCAACACACTTCTTTGGTCCCGATATCCCGGAGGGGCGGGCGGGTCCGTGGGGCCTCACACGGGCCAAGCGGCTAGTCGCCTCGGGCCGGGGACCTGGGATTCTTCCTAGTGTCTGCCCCGGTCGCCCCGTATAGCTCCTCGGGCGCCTGGCAACCTCCCGTCCGCGGGACCCAGGCGTCCCCCCCAGTAGGGCCCCTATGGGGTGGGTCGCCCGAGGAGTGGAAACCAATCACACTTCCATGGATACACAGAGCACGACCCCTCCAGGACCTTCCAGAAAGGTCCAAACCACCGAGCCACCGGGTGGTAACCAACCGACTAATCCAACACCTGCTGAGGCGTACCGCCGGTCACCTCAGCCTGAATAGTTCGACCAAGCACGATTCTTACAATGCATCCATACGCAGTGCTCCCCAAAGTACGAGCCCACCAAATACGAGGTTACCCGCCCCACGAATACTTATTTTGTAACCTTGTGATTCTCAGAAATCCCTGTCATTACTCTCGCCGTTCGAACGTAAACGTAGCTGTGACCGTCTGGGGAACATAGTCCGCTGCGAGAAGCTACGCGACGGAGGTGTGGAAGTTGAGTTTCGGAACGCCGAGGACGCCAAGAGGGCACTTGAAGTTCGCGAGTTTAAGTATTCCGTTCATGACAATGCTGGGAGGCGCGATGTCGTCATACCAATCTCGGTGACATCACACAACACAAAAAAAACTCGAAAGGAGTCACAACATGATTCGATCTTAGAGATGTTCCCGAGGCGCAAATCGTTGATGGTTTGTCGGATGATGGTGTGGTAGATGCTCGTAAGATGAAGATAAGACGAGGGGGTGAATTCCAAATGACCAACAATGTAGTCAGCAATGTAGTTCTGACTTTTAACTCAACTGACTTACCCGCCGCAGTATGCGTTGGCTATGTGAGGGTGAAAGTATGCATGCTTGTTCCTAGTCCTATGCTATGCTTCAAGTGTCAAAGGTACGGACATACAACTCAGTATTGTCGCAGTCGCCCAGCCTGTGGTAGGTGTGGGTCGACAGGACACGTCACTAATGACTGCACCTCCACAAGTGTGTGGTGCGTGAACTGTGGCCAGGGCCAGGTGCCGCACACTGTGTACGACAGAGTATGCCCGGCGCAGGCAAGGGAGAAGGAGATAATTGCTATAAAATGTTCAAGGCAACTTTCCTTCAGACAAGCTCGGGAAATATACGAGGAAACTCACCCTAAAGTGTCATAAGCGGCGAAGTTGAGCAACACACAGCCCACTCCCCCACAACAGCAGCCCACTAATGCTTCCCAGTTTGTATCCCAACTTCGTAGCCTGCTGTCATCATTCGGACTCGACTGTACCCCTTTGCTGAAGCGGGGCTTGGCATCTCCCTCCGTAGCGATGAGACGCGTGGCCGTTCCAAGCGACCCCGGAACGGGCCAAGGAGCGAAGGAGACTGCACCTGTAACACCCGATTTGACTGCGACCCCATCTACCTTGAGATAATCGACGAGATCTCTCCCTGAACCCCAAACTAGGACGGAGGTATTGCCACCATTGACGAAGGCTGACGATGAGTGAACCCAGACTGAGGGCCAAGAGGCCTGCGAAGCCCTCGTCCTGCTCACCTAGGTATCCCACAGGGTCTCCCACTGGGAGAAGCCCTGCAACAGCTGGACACGTGTCTTTTCCCGGAAATTCCAGTACAGCCGGGTCGGTACCTGTGTCAGACGTCACCCTTCAGCGCCGGGAATCTGAAAGGCGCGCTTGTGACGCCAAGCGGGCGCACCTTGCAGTCACTGAGAGGGCCCGAGAAGCAAACCGACAACCAATCAGCAAACCGGATCAGTGTGTCCTTTTACTAAGTAACCTGGTGACTCAATTAGTTTTACAATGGAAGTGCAGAGGGATTCGCCCGAACATGGCTGATCTCGAAGTAGTTATGAGTAAGAGATGCCTAATTGCAGTATGTTTACAGGAAACTAAGCTGCCACAGCAGTCTTCTTTTTATATCAAAGATTACTGTGTGCTTTCTAAAGACATGGCCTCAGACACAGTTGCACATGGAGGTGTTATCCTCGCGATCAGCCACGCCGCTCCACACCAAGAAGTTGTTCTCAACACACCTCTTCAAGCCGTCGCTGCCAGAGTCTGTTTCAGTCACCACACAGTTACACTATGCTCAGTCTGTCTGCCGCCGGGAATTCTATCCTCACAACCTTCAATACTCTATGGGAGGAAGGCCAATTTCCGTCAACATGGCGAGAATCCACAGTGATCCCAATCTTGAAACCCGGCAAGAGTGGGCTCGATCCTCTACACTATCGGCCCATTGCTGTCATCTCGTGCTTGTGTAAATTGTTGGGGAAAAAAATGGTAAACGTCCGACTTACCTGGTTTTTAGAAACGCAAGACTTTTTTTTACAAACCCCCAGTGTAGTCTTAGAAAGCACCGTGGGACCATTGATCGTCTGTTAACACTTGACACTGCTATACCTGTAGCATTTAAGGAAAGACGGCACACTGGAGCTATCTTTTTTTTTACCTGGAAGGAGTGTATGATGCCACCTGGCGCCACGGTATTTTGATGAAGGTTCAAAAGTCTGGAATCCGCGGGCATCTTGACACTTTCATCCGCAACTTTTCGACCGAACGTTTATTTCGCGTCCGGATAGGACACGAACAATCTGAATGGTTCCAACAAACCAGTGGTGTCCCGCAGGGCAGTGTCCTCAGCGTTACCCTGTTTGCCATGATGATTAATGATATTGACCCCGATATACCACCGATCATAGGACGCTCACTATTTATCGATGATTTCGCCATCTGGTCTTCTGCCTCGAATACTTCAGCAATTACACGTCGATTACAGCTTGCAGTAAACAAGTTCCAAAGCTGGAGTATTAATAATGGCTTCCGGTTTTCCACCGAAAAAAAAACTGTTGCAATCCATTTCTGTCGCCGTCGATGTATCCAGGAACTGGATGTTGAGCTGTTTGGCGAGTCAATTCCAGTGAGAGCAACCATGAAGTTTTTGGGAGTACATTTTGACAGTCACCTGACATACAAACACCACATCAAGACACTTAGAGAAAAATGCTTTAAGTCTGACTTACTGAAATGTGTTGCCTGAATGTCTTACGGCGCGGACCGTAAAACCCTGATGATAATTTATAAGTCATTTATCCGGTCCAAACTAGACTATGCATGCTACGTGGAGGATGGTGCCTGCGCCAGCAGCAAGCGCACTCTGGATACATTGCACCATTTAGCACTACGTATTATTACTGGGGCCTTCAGAACCTCACCGGCTGCGAGCCTGACAGCAGATGCGAATGAACCACCGTTAGCTCTGAGGCGGCAAATGTTGGGTCTGCGATATGCGTGTAGGCTGGGGCAGTTTCCCACGCATCCAACTTATGACGCAGTTTTCTCCCGCCGTATCTTGAGACTTTTTTCCAATGGGCAGAATCAGAGGACATTACCATTTTGTACGCGGATGCAGAACCTGTTTAAAAATAGTAGAATAAGAGTGCGCCGATTGATGAGAGTACACAAAATACCAATACCACCCTGGGAACTGATTTCACCTCCAATTGACGTGTCGCTATCAGACATGCGCAAAGGAGATATCCCGGCAGCACTGTGTCGGCTGAGAACGATGGAGCACCTGGACTTTTACCGAGGACACACACATATTTTTACTGATGACTCCAAGAGTACCACAGGAGCAGGGTGTGCTTTTGTGTGTGGTGCTGCTGTACGTTCGTTCACCCTACCTGTGTATGTCTCTGTGTATAGCTCCGAACTTATTGCGATCGTGAAAGCATTGTCATTTATAGAGGTTTCTCAGGACGCTAGCTACGTGATTTTATCTGACTCCCTTAGCGGCCTTTTGGCATTGACTACATTTTATCCGTCGGACTCCTTTCTACCCGACATTCTCATACGAATTACTACGTTGGAAACCCGACCACC
This sequence comes from Imbricaverruca yamaguchii, assembly GCA_034440575.1. NCBI lineage: Eukaryota > Metazoa > Arthropoda > Thecostraca > Neoverrucidae > Imbricaverruca > Imbricaverruca yamaguchii. The sequence continues at coordinate 228,251 of JAOTOL010001267.1, read as the reverse complement.
CCGATGAGGCACCACCTTTACGCGGTGGGGGGGATTGAGTGCCCCAATGACCCGGCGACCATCATACCGGCGAGGGGTGAGACCAGGAGTTCCTCACTCGTCCTTCTGTCCGTACGTTCCCATTCCAATGCCTATCTCACCCCAGCATCCATGTCCTTCATCTGGCCCGACAACACCAACTATCCGCACTATGAGCAGGCAGGGCAACTTCCCCGGCCCTGCCCACCAGCTCCGTTTTATCGGGGTAGCCGCGCCCCCTCTGCCCGTCCCCCCGATGAGGCATCAGCTTTTCGTGGTTGGGGTGGGGATTGCGTGCCTCAAGGATCCGGCGGCCAGACCACCAGGCGGCCGGGGAGAGGTCAGACTAAGAGTGCCTCACTCGTCTTCCATCCATACGCCCCCATTCCAATGCCCATCTCATCCCAATCCATGTCCTTGATTGATTGCCCACGCTGTCAGAAAATACTGACTGTGCGTCACGCGCTTCTCACATGTCAGTATTTTACATCAGAGCGCCGATTGTTCTTTGGAAGAGACGTGGATCGGTTGACTTTCGAAGATATCCTGGGAAATTCATCAAAACTCTTACACTCTGGGAACTTGTTCCGCTACTTAGCAGCGATTAACTTCCAAACTACACACCAAGGTAATACTTTCCCTACCGTGAAGCACAAGGATAAACGTTATGGGCGCGAATGATCAACCCTGGTCGATGCGCCCTAAAGCCCAAATAACTAACTAACTAATTGCTCAGTGAGACGCTTGGCTTGAGAGGCTGCTTCATGGACGGGTCCCTTCAAGTGATCCACCACTAACTTCAGCCGATCCTTACCATGGACGATGATTCCATCGGCGATGTACACGCGCCCATTCACCGAGGCCTTCTGTGCCACATGAATCTGGCCTTTACATGTCTGGCACGCCACTACAGATCTCTGACGGTTTCCTGACGTTAGTCACTTTCAAGCATGGGAAGTTCTCTGTCAGTCAGTTCAGCTGGAGTTTGGCCCCTTTGTACTACGTACCCTTATCGGTGGCAAGATCTGGATCATGAGGCGGCCCGGATGACGGACCAGGCTGGCTCTGGTCAGGTGGCAGGGGCTGTGACAGACCAGGCTGACTCCGGTCAGGCGGCAGGGGCTGTGACGGACCAGGCTGGCTCTGTGCAGGCGCCAGGGGCTGTGACCGACGTCTCTAAAAGGAGAGCTACCACATTACATAAAAAGGAAAATTGCTACAAAGTACAATTTTTCCCTGTAGAGATGCAAAGTGTAAGATATTTTGGTCACACTTGTGAACCAAAATATCTTACACTTTGCATAACACTGCACTTTGAACCATAACAATTGTCTGTTGGGTTGAACCAAACACCAACTGAAAATAACTCAATTTCTGGCATTTGCCACTGGTGGACCAATTTCCCGTCACTGGTGGGACCACTTTGGAGCACTGGTGGACCAAGTGGTCCACCAGTGACTATGTTAGACGAGGCCCTGGATGTTCCATCTAGTCTTGCCAGTTCGTCCGATTTTTAAGGTGCCAGATATGTACGTACTGTAATTTTAGGTATTGTAATGTATTGACACAATGTAATCTCATTAAGTAACGTGGTTTATTTGCACCTGCTATTGATAACCTCTTATGTCACGCGTTTGGTGGAGCCGCGGTAGCTTAGTCGGTAGGGTGTTGGGCTCTTGATCGCAAGATTATGGGTTATTATGAGTCCCGCAGCCAGCGGTATTACCGAGTCCACCCGCGACTAATTGGTTTGAGAAGTTGGCGACACTATATGACCTAGCAGTTAATTGCGTCTTAAAGGAACCCAAAGTTCTTTTTCTGCTTCATGTGTTTGCTTCTCCCAATATGTGCCTCCTCGATATATCGTTTTAATACGCACTCTGGTGGGCGTCGGAATATATATATTCATGTGCGCAAAATGACGAACGCAGTCCATGCGCCCAAAATGAACATTCACTTCCACCACAGAGTACACAACCAAGAAACAATCGCCAGTGGGAGTGAGGGCCTTCCTCAATTTTGGCAGTCTCGTCTTCTCCAGGTGTATGCTCCTCGTATTAAAGTTTGATTGATAAACAACTATTGTTGTCGTATTTATGTCGTGCTGTACTGCAAAATGCCCGATATTTCAGGTTACACGACGCGAATAAAGAAATCATATTTTAAAAGGAAAATATTTTCTTTAGTTAAAAATAGAACACATTTAATTAAAAACATGTATGGTAATACGTGATAATTTTCCATTCCAACCACAAATTAAGCTGTTATTAAAGTTGATTCCGAGCTGGTCTGGCATTGAAATTGCTGTTACCCCTGCATTATTGCATGCATGACAGAAGTTTGATTCGCATGGCGTCCGCGACGCAGCCAATTCATTTCTACTGAAAATGCCGAATAACGGTATGCGAACATGGGGATGAACGGGTATGCTTCCCAAATCTTGCCGAGTTCCGCGTTAAGCCTTTGATAATGCATGATAATCGAACCGAAAACCTCATGCGGGCATCTAAAATTCGTCCTAGCCCTTACGGGTTCCACAAAGTTGTTGCTGAATCTAAATCGAGCCTTCATGGTACGAAAAGCGAAAAATTTTTATTTTGCGCCGGCACTCCAGAAAGTTCAGGATTGTCACCGAAATATTTTAGCCAACGTCTGCTTTTGTCAAAGCAATGCTTGTCGCAGTCCTGGTGGCGTGTGTTCGCCGTGTACCCTAAGAGGCGTGGAGCCGAGCTTAGAACTGGCATCGCTCTGACTCCAGCTCGGGTCCAGTCATTTGACTGTTCGGCAGCATGCACAATTGTTGGTTTTGTCACCTTCATAATCATGTACTGTTATTATATGCCCACCTCTAGAAGCAGGGACTAATGTTGGTCGGCGTGTACTGGTAGGAGGGGAAAGGGCAACCGTCAGTTTTTTGCTCAATATTTGCGATGCACTGCCGTGGTGCCACAAATTATTAAATTCAGAGGGTCCTGTTTCCTGTCCCACCCCCGATGGTCCGCCGCCCGTGTCAGGAAGGGACTGTGGGCCTGTACACTGCCATAAGCGGTGACGTGTTCCGTACTTCCTATGCCTGGCTGATTAGAAGTGCCCAACCATCAATCTAAGGTGGCCGAACCCCAGCCTTGCAGAATATCTGCGTATTTCCTTTCTCTTTATGAAAAAGGTCGTCCCATGTGAACAGTGTCTTAATTCACTGTCGCTTATTAGAAGGACTTCCCACGACGCACACAAGAAACCGCCGTCCTCCAGCCTCGAATCGTCCACCCCCGAGTCGACAAACTGACGCGCTACCAACTGCGCTACCCACACCGAGTCCCTCGGCCTGCTTAAGTTAAATAGTGTCGATGGATATGGCATGTGTCTAAATAACACCATTTTACACGATAACTAACACGTTCATGTGAAAGTCTCCCATGATTATCGAAATACCATGAAACAAGCTTTCAGATGACGTACAATTTTTACCACTCACATATACTGGTTAGTTAGGAACGTACGTGGAAAAGTACCATTTCTTGCTGTCGTGATAACCTGCTGAACCCAAGTCAGCGCCCAGATGACGTCTCCGGCTGCCAATGAACATTGACAAGGGCCGGTGCAGTGGTTCGCACTGGCATCGGTCGCATGTGTGACGTCACTTCCTGTTGGAGCGGTTACTGACAGTGTTGGGTGTGGTCCGTCCACCCAAGGCGACATATACGAGGTGGCGTCATCCCTACTGCGCATCTTTCTGCGCAGGTTCTTATATGACGTCATCAGGGGTACCACTTAATACGGGCCAAGCCGCTAACACGCTGTCGAACACACGCAGCGTATGCATAGTACGGGGGATAAAATGAGGGTTTAATAGGTGCAGGTGCAAAACCTAGAGCGTCATAGTTCCGGAATGGATCTCCAATACCTTTTATACACATATTATACCTGGAAGAACGTACAAAGCGAGGCAGGACAGGTCAAATATGGCAGAGAATTAGCGTCTTACCGCGGCGAAATTCATTAAGGACGTATCTGAAGTGTGGTCGTCGCCATGATGGAATAAGGTGGGGAGGGGGGTTGAGTCCCTTAATGTACATCAAATTTAGCATTAGGCTTATGGTGCTGCATGCCAAAATTAATTGACCGAAAGACCTTTCAACCCCTCTATATGCGGCAGTGCCCCTGATATAGGACGCAAGGAAGGGGAAAATCGTTTCTTTTTTAAGATCGACAGGACCATAGGGAGCACGTGAGAGGCAGACATTCCTTTTATGGGGGCATCTGTGAACATCCGTACCAGCTCAGCAACATGGGTGGAACTTCCAGAAAACGATTTGGGAGAGGCATGCCTGGAGGTAACAGGAAGGCCTATGGATTGAGGGAGGTGGGCTCACGCCAGTCGTAAGCGGGGGTTGACCCATCCCAAAAGTATGTAAAATTTCATTCTAATTCGGAGGTTACATTCGGCGGATGAACTGGAAAGCGGTCAGACCTGGGGTGCTAAAAGCGGTCAGGCATGTATTGGCGGCATTCCCTAACAATGCGTTCAGAACTAGATATGGATGATTCAAAACACTCCTACACGTCCGCGTAGTCGACCTAGTCGGCTTATGTGCTGTTTCTACTTCAGAGCATGAATGAAGGATCTCAATCGAAGTTCGTGGAGCAGAGACTTTGCATATCGTTCTTTCAAACCAATGATCATCGGCCTCATGAGCAACAATGAAATGGCATACGCCACACCTGTTTCATAGCAGTACCAGAGCCGGTAGCAGTGTCAAGTGCCGCGAGGACGGGCGCAGCTTGTCTGCCCCTGGTCACAGCGGCAGCAGCAAAACACGCCAACAGTACAGTGGAACCGGGCGATACGACGGCAGAGTCAAGTGATGCCAGGACGGGCCGACACAGGGAGCGCCGCCAACCCGTCAGTGGTCACAGTGGCAGCAGCAAAACACGCCAACAAAACGGCAGGATCGGGCGGCATGAAACCAATGCGAAGTTCCGCCAGAACGGGCAACACAGGAGGCACCGCCAGTCCGCCCCTGGTCACGGTGGCAACAACAAACACGGTTACAAAGGGCAGACCCGAGCGTCACGACACGACATACAGCAGAGACGGTGACACATGTCCGGCAGTGTGAGGGTGGACATCCTATCGCTGCCTGGTGACATGATGGCGGACCTGCCTAGATGCCCGCCCCTGCACTCTGCCGAGCAGAGTTCTTGCGCAATCGGCCAATGCGCACATGCAGCCTAACCCGAGTCAGCCTCCGTCTCACACAACTAGCCACACTCCTAGCTTCGGCTGCCGGCTACTAATGACGCCCACCCAGGGTCTCACGATGCTGGTGTCCATGATTGACATGTTGGTTCATGATTGCCTGTGCAGGTTGAGTCCATGATGAAGCAGACATCAGAATTGAACTGGTTTGGCATCGCCCTCTACCACGTATGGGGCATGCAGCGCCCGACGCGACCGATGGTGATTAACCAATGGCTGGACACAGCGGCCAGGAGCGCCTCCGGTGCTTCAGACGTCGGACAGCCAAGCGATGTATTCAACTCGAGCATTGTCCAGTCGGGACGATTGATGGACTTCTTATCTTCAGTGTCATTCTCCGCAATATATTCTCCTCGCTGATATACATGACATGTAAACTTTGTACCACAATAGGACCATTTTGACGGCTATGAACGACGTGAAGTTTGATACTGTACTTTGTTAGCTACAAGAGTTATGGGCGCAAAATGACCTTAGTAGTCCACGCGCCCTTAAGCCCAAATAATCAATCAATCAATCAAGCGATGTATTGACGCCTCATTTTGTGGGCGACGAAGCCGGTAACGACGGCAAGGCCGTCATGCTCTAGTCCCAGTTTGCTGATGATGGTCGTGTTAAAATTCATGTGAATAGAAGTGGCATCAAACTAATTGAACTGGTTCTTTATTTAGCTATACAAGGATAACATATGAAGATAAGGTGCTCAGCATATAAAGGCTCCATATTTGATGGCGGTGACCAAGTTCTATCGATGACTCAGCAGAAGGACTTTGGTGTTATTCTGAACACAAGATTGGGGGCATGAGAACAGACGACAGAATCCAGGAAGAAGGCACTGAGAATGCTTGGGGCAATATATAGGAATGTATCATACATAAGTGAGGAAGTCAGCAGGAAGCTTTACTGTGCATGTCAGGCCACATTTTGAATATTGTGTCCAAGCTTTGGCTCCTAGTAATGAAAAAAAGATTGGTCGCTTTTAGAGAGTACAAAATACGGCTACAAAAATGGTTAATGACATAAGCAACGTGGCATATGAGGAAAGATTGAAGAAATTGAACATGTTTTCACTTAGATATAGAAAATTGAGAGGAGCACTCATTGAGGTCTTTAAATTTGTTCATGGTCAGGAGGATGGATATATGTATTTTATGGAGATAGTAAATATTTTAATCTCACAGAAATGATGCACCTGTAGGTCGTCAATTCAAAATTAAAGTTAACTACAGCAGGACAAGGTTAAGACAGTCTTTCTTCACCAACAGGGTAATAGAACACTGGAACCAGATTCCAAAAACCATTGTCAGTAGCAGCACATTGAACATCTTTCAAAACACCATAGGCAATTATTAGAAGAATAGAGGGCTTGCTTTTCAGTATTCCAGGGAGGGCTGATCGACGGATTTGGTGGGCAACTGGTTGAGTGTTCAGAGTGCAACCAAGAAGGGCCCTTGTAGCTCATAGTCACACTGATATTTTGTGTCTTGATGTCTAAGATGCTCCAAAATGTAGCTAGCATTCCAGACAAGCAAGATGCAACACTCCATACCATACAGATCTGATAGGCAGGCTAATGCATGGAATGACACCAGAAAAGACAGGTATTGACACTGACATTATTTTCAGCTGCATCCGTGGCTAGGATCATAATCATCAGAGGTAAAGTGGTTGGAACAAATGGATGGGCTGGTTGGATGAAATCCATCAGATCCATTTCACTGTCAACCAGGTCTAATATGCATTTTTATCTCTTTGAAACAGAAGCATGTTGGTTGACAATCTATTATTTCCATATCTTTCTTCCAGATTATAACGACACACCACAACAGAACACTATACTATACAACTAAAACTAAAACGCACGTACATCGAACACAAGGTGCGACAGACATAAACCAAGCACAAAACAACCTACGAGGGAGCTATGTAAACAACTGCGCTATTTATGACTCAACTGCGCCATCTAAGAATTTGAGAAAATGAGTGCCCCTAAAACGCTGCATTCGTGATGGTCGTCGCCTAATTCGCTGCCTAACTGAGAATGATAAAATAACAGCTCAACACGATTCCAAAAGCACAGACGTGGTATTATAGTATTTAGAAAGTGAGTTGAATTGTAAATATTTCCGTCTTAAAATGCATGAAACCATTAAAACGGCCCGAAAGTGGTACCCCAGATGCCGTCATTTGTACCATTCGAGCCGACACGCATGAAGGCATGGGGATGACAGGGGCCTGCGTCCACCCAGCATCGCTCCAGCCCTCACAATATTTTGTTAGTATTTGCAAGATGAAGGGTTGAATTGATGTCCATTTGGAACCACTTTCGAATAGTTTTTGGAACGTTTTTTTCCACTTGGTGGTGCCTGTTCTATTCTCGCTCAGCGTTGACGGGCTCGCGTGAACTTTTTTGCACAACATTCGCATGCATGCGTTGCGATCCCGTTTTCTAAATTCTGTCCAGTCGAAAAGTCAATGGCATCAGCGGTTTCCGCCCATGCCGATGTAGATTTTGGTCCCATAGCCCGCCTCTTCTCCTGGTAGGGGTTAATATTCGCCCCCTTAAGGTTTTCCATGGATGGGGAAAGAACGGCGCGAAGTAAGGTGCCACAATTTATCCTACCCTTTTCCATGTCAATTTGGCGTGGTTTGTAAAATTTATGAGGTCAAGTCATCTACGGTCAACAAGTTAGTCAAGGTCAAGTGAGGTCACCTCTAAAAAAAGTTTAAACTAGTAGTTACGCTTCAACGGATAAAGATGTTTGAATCAGCCATTCAGCGTTTCCATATCTTTAGGGATGGAACAAAACGCACCAGATTAATTTTTTCCCCGTTTTGAATGACAATAGGTTTGCACATTTGCCCATTTGGCATAAAATCGAAGATTCTGGCTAAAGTAGGCACATTTATGACGGCAAGTTGACTTGAAGCAAGGTTTCTTGTGCCGCTCTACCAATTATAAAAATTGAAAATACTAGATATTTTAGAACTCAAAATTGTGCAGAAAAGTTTATTTTGAGGTGGGAATGCATTTTGTGCCCATGGTGGATTCAATATTCCTTTCCTGACTCCAAATCATTTTTGCTTTTAAAATATTCATAAACTCCAACATGAAAATATACCTAAAACGAACTACACAGAGCAAACACAAATGTCAGCAGTGAACACATAAACGCCTCCGGTGACGTCATCTTTAGTGGATAAAAAATGTAAGGGGGTTTCTGGCCGTTCTTGTCGAGCACTTTCCGATGACACCTCTCTCGTATTCCTGCGACGCTTAGTTTAGGGATTATAAGGGGCATGTATCCACCTCTCCCGAGACCGCGTAGGATCTGGCCGGAAAGACGGAAACGGGAGCAGGAAACAGAACTAATCTTTACAAGTGTGGCCTGATCGCACGGAGACTGGGAGATACCGACCTACCCACCATCGACGTAATATCACCGACCAGGCTGCTGTTAAAATTGCAAAGTGTGCATTGCCGTAGGAGGTAAAATAGGAAGTTTTACAAGTTCAGAATGCGTTGGTATGCCGGTTGTTTAGTCGTAATGGCCAAACTGTTGCTGCGAGTGCGACACCACACAACTGCAGCTGAGAAACCACACAACCTGGTGTTGTAGCTGCGACACCAAACAACCTGCTATTGCAGCTGTGACACCACACAGGCGTTTGGGTCATTGGGTGTTCTGCATATTATTCATATTATTTGTGCTTTTTCTCGTAATTTGGGCGCATGTATCGAAAGTAATTAACACGGTGCTCGTGCTAATATATATGTGCAAGCATTGATGTGTGTGTGTGTGCGTGCGTGCGTGCGTGCGTGCGTGCTCGTATGTGTATATGTGAAACATCTGTTTCCTCGCACGTGCCCTTTGTCGCATCCAACAGTGACATGTGCATTTTGGTGCCTTGCAGAAGCCAAGGACGACAGCGATGGGGCCTTCTCTATCAACGCCGAGAGCGGCACCATCTCTACCACGCGGGTTCTGGATCACGAGGTGAACATGGCACGCTATCGGCGTTGTCTCTTCCAAACACTTCATCCCCCATCAGGCAGTCCGTGTATCCGCCATGTATGGTCAGGCTGGACGCAACTGTGGTGGTGGCTGGCGGATAAAGCACGCTCCTGGCTCATGGCAGCCTAAGTCCACTCTGAATCTCATTACTCAGTACATCTCACTGTCTGAGTGCATCTCATTACTGGCGCCAACTCATTTGGGAGATCTCCATCTCGACGAACCGTCTCCTCTCGGCCCACGTCGTGTTATCATATATGGATCATGTAAATCTGTCAAATATCGTGTTGCCAGCTTTGCAACGATGCGCTTAATGCTCTTGGTGACACTGTTCACGGAAACTTAGTTGAGAAAATTGTCGACTGGCATTTGCCGATTTTTCTACAAGGCCGCATTACCCGCTAGTACTGCTGGAACTTATCGGAAACATGTTCAGCAGTTATGTGGCGAAGACTCGAGGCGAAATCCAGCACCTGAGTGTGAACACGTACAGTCCCAAGTGCGCACAAGAAGGGGTGTGTGTTGTGGTTGGAGGCTGGAGGCAGGAGGCTGTCCCGCCACCCCTGGGTGCTGGCGCTCCGTTGTTTCTGACGGCGACTATGCCTGTCTCCTGCAGGAGAAGTCGGTGTACCGGCTGATCGTGGTGGCTCGCGACGGCGGCAGTCGGCCCAAGCACGCAACCCACCCGCTCACCATCAAAGTCCTCGACCTGAACGACAACTCTCCCACCTTCACCACATCCAGTCTGGCTTTCTCCATCAAGGAGAACGCACCGATCGGCTTCCAGGTGAGTCGCCAAGCCTGACACGCTTGTACCGAATCTGCCGCAACTTCCACCAAACTAGCGCGCATCTATAGTTCCGTTAGGCCTCTCACTACCACCGCATCCGCCGCCCGGCTCACTGACCGCTCCAACACTTACCTGTTGCGTTATCGAACTAAGCCGTACCGGTGCATCCGCTGACTCTCAGAACTCGTCACCCTACCCTCGTCTGTGATCGCTGAGTTCATTCTTGTAGGGCCACTGTTCCATAGACGGTGCTAGCGAAATGCGAAAATGTCCGCCGTCTGTGTGCAGTCGCTGTTGCCGTGCAGCCGTTATGTCTGGAAGATGGTCCGCGGCGAAGTGAAGTGTTGTCGCCGTGTCGTGACGTGCCGTGGTCGTTTCCGCAGGTGGGCACGGTGGTGGCGATTGACCGGGACGCCGGCGAGAACGGCCGCGTGTCGTACACCATCCTCAGCGGCAATCTCAACGACACGTTCGACATCAACCGGTCGACTGGTGCGCTGTTCACCACACGCGAGGTGAGCTGCCAGGCACCTGGAAGGAGGCGGTGCTCCTGAGACGGTCTGTTGTTAACTACCGGCCACATCGTATCTGTCTGATCTTTTGGTCTCACCTGTCGCCATATGGCCATATTGTTGTATTGTGTAGCATACTATTATGTGTGATGTCTGAACGCTCTTCTATATTTTAAGTTCACCATTGTTCACATCAGATATGCATGTCCTGCATGTCACTGTATTTCGTAAATCAATCGATAAAATAACGCAGCATGTATTCTGGTTGTGACAAAACTCAAACGGAAGCAATTTCTCATCTCTAGTCGTAAGTATTTTTTCAGGCACATATACGCCTTTTTCACCAGATTTCTGTTCTACTTGGTTTCGCCCCTTCTGGTTTTCAATTTTGAAGCTACGCATATGGGACCGAATTGAAGAGGAGCACAGCTTGAAAAATATCCTCAGCGTTTTTGTCGTGTCGAAATGCTTTCCTTCGTTAGCTCTCATTTAACCACCTTCGATCTGACCTTCCCTGATCTGGACCTCATGGCTGGACAATATCTAACCTGACATGCCTGGACTGGTCTCATCCGATCCGTCAAACTTTGTTCTTACCAGTCCTGATCTGCCTTGCTCGGAACATCCTTAAGTCCGACAATGACCATCGACAATGGCAATGGAGGCCTGGCCTGGGTTGACCTGACCGGATCTGATCTGACCGGACGTCGTCCCACCTTCAGGTGGACTTTGAGATGGCCACCGAGTACCTCCTGCAGATCGAGGCGGTCGACGCCAGCGCCACCAACCCACAGAACAGCAAGATCACCGTCAAAATCACCGTGGAGGACCTGAATGACAACGCGCCCACCTTCAGCGAGGACCCGATCCTGTTCTCGGTGGCCGAGGACACCGCCCTAGGCACTGCCGTGTGGAACTTCTCGGCCACTGATCAGGACAGTGGACCAGCAGGAGCCGTCAGGTAAATACCGGTGCACGAGTCCTGTCGGCTGACTCACGGCCACTGATCAGGACAGTGGACCAGCAGGAGCCGTCAGGTAAATACCGGTGCACGAGTCCTGTCGGCTGACTCACGGCCACTGATCAGGACAGTGGACCAGCAGGAGCCGTCAGGTAAATACCGGTGCACGAGTCCTGTCGGCTGACTCACGGCCACTGATCAGGACAGTGGACCAGCAGGAGCCGTCAGGTAAATACCGATGCACGAGTCCTGTCGGCTGACTCGCGGCCACTGATCAGGACAGTGGACCAGCAGGAGCCGTCAGGTAAATACCGATGCACGAGTCCTGTCGGCTGACTCGCGGCCACTGATCAGGACAGTGGACCAGCAGGAGCCGTCAGGTAAATACCGGTGCACGAGTCCTGTCGGCTGACTCGCGGCCACTGATCAGGACAGTGGACCAGTAGGAGCCGTCAGGTAGTGACCGGTGCACGAGTCCTGTCGGCTGACTCTCGGCCACTGATCAGGACAGTGGACCAGCAGGAGCCGTCAGGTAAATACCGGTGCACGAGTCCTGTCGGCTGACTCACGGCCACTGATCAGGACAGTGGACCAGCAGGAGCCGTCAGGTAAATACCGATGCACGAGTCCTGTCGGCTGACTCACGGCCACTGATCAGGACAGTGGACCAGCAGGAGCCGTCAGGTAGTGACCGGTGCACGAGTCCTGTCGGCTGACTCACGGCCACTGATCAGGACAGTGGACCAGCAGGAGCCGTCAGGTAAATACCGGTGCACGAGTCCTGTCGGCTGACTCGCGGCCACTGATCAGGACAGTGGACCAGTAGGAGCCGTCAGGTAGTGACCGGTGCACGAGTCCTGTCGGCTGACTCGCGGCTACTGATCAGGACAGTGGACCAGCAGGAGCTGTCAGGTAGTGACCGGTGCACGAGTCCTGTCGGCTGACTCGCGGCCACTGATCAGGACAGTGGACCAGCAGGAGCCGTCAGGTAGTGACCGGTGCACGAGTCCTGTCGGCTGACTCACGGCCACTGATCAGGACAGTGGACCAGCAGGAGCCGTCAGGTAGTGACCGGTGCACGAGTCCTGTCGGCTGACTCACGGCCACTGATCAGGACAGTGGACCAGCAGGAGCCGTCAGGTAGTGACCGGTGCACGAGTCCTGTTGACGGCCGCTCAGTGCTGTTGGTGCTGAGAGCGGTGGTACATTTCCTGTGGTGGCGGACGCATCGGAATCCGAAGCGTCTTGGAGCAAGTCTCCGAGAATGAAGAGACACTTAGGCACCACCTGGAACCGAGATAATCGCACAGAGATAGCCGGACGTCGCCCTGCCCTGCACCCGTCGGGCACCAAGTACAAGCGACCCGTCAGGTAAATACGTCAGGTAAATACCGATGCACGAGTCCTGTCGGCTGACTCACGGCCACTGATCAGGACAGTGGACCAGCAGGAGCCGTCAGGTAAATCCCGGTGCACGAGTCCTGTCGGCTGACTCACGGCCACTGATCAGGACAGTGGACCAGCAGGAGCCGTCAGGTAGTGACCGGTCCACGAGTCCTGTCGGCTGACTCACGGCCACTGATCAGGACAGTGGACCAGCAGGAGCCGTCAGGTAGTGACCGGTGCACGAGTCCTGTCGGCTGACTCGCGGCCACTGATCAGGACAGTGGACCAGCAGGAGCCGTCAGGTAGTGACCGGTGCACGAGTCCTGTCGGCTGACTCACGGCCACTGATCAGGACAGTGGACCAGCAGGAGCCGTCAGGTAGTGACCGGTGCACGAGTCATGTTGACGGCCGCTCAGTGCTGTTGGTGCTGAGAGCGGTGGTACATTTCCTGTGGTGGCGGACGCATCGGAATCCGAAGCGTCTTGGAGCAAGTCTCCGAGAATGAAGAGACACTTAGGCACCACCTGGAACCGAGATAATCGCACAGAGATAGCCGGACGTCGCCCTGCCCTGCACCCGTCGGGCACCAAGTACAAGCGACCCGAACAGACCGCGCTCATGCTGTCACCTAATCGAGTTTGCATGACATTGCATTGTTGCACGTCTGGAGCAGCGTTAAGTCCGAAGAACAAAGGCCTTGGCCTCTCTAGCACTGCTTGAACTAATGACTGCAATACAGCATGCCTTGTTTCCTCGGTGAATCGCAGTCAGACCGGAGGGCGCTAGCGTCCGATCTGAATACTGTTCCACCGGCCACATCTGTCCGAAAATGTCGCACATGGCCATTGCCACAGGAATGTGGCCGGTGGCGAATCGCAGCGGCCTGGTCGGCTCCAACTGTGGCTGAAGTCACGTGACCCAGTGGCATGCGTGCCGTGTGCATGGAGCATATCAGCTGTCATTCAAATCGGCAGCCACAGACAATGTCATAGACTACCGCGCCGCCACGTGAATCACCTCGACAGTAACGTCGACAGTAACCTCGACAGTAACCTCGACAGTAACCTCGACATTAACCTCGACAGTAACCTCGACATTAACCTCGACAGTAACCTCGACAGTAACCTCGACAGTAACCTCGACAGTAACCTCGACAGTAACCTCGACAGTAACCTCGACAGTAACCTCGACAGTAACCTCGACAGTAACCTCGACAGTAACCTCGACATTAACCTCGACAGTAACCTCGACATTAACCTCGACATTAACCTCGACAGTAACCTCGACAGTAACCTCGGCATTAACCTCGACAGTAACCTCGACAGTAACCTCTACAGTAACCTCGACAGTAACCTCGACAGTAACCTCGACAGTAACCTCGACAGTAACCTCGACAGTAACCTCGACAGTAACCTCGACAGTAACCTCGACAGTAACCTCGACAGTAACCTCGACAGTAACCTCGACAGTAACCTCGACAGTAACCTCGACAGTAACCTCGACAGTAACCTCGACAGTAACCTCGACAGTAACCTCTACAGTAACTTCGACAGTAACCTCGACAGTAACCTCGACATTAACCTCGACATTAACCTCGACAGTAACCTCGACAGTAACCTCTACAGTAACATCTACAGTAACCTCGACAGTAACCTCGGCATTAACCTCGACAGTAACCTCTACAGTAACCTCGACAGTAACCTCGACAGTAACCTCGACAGTAACCTCGACAGTAACCTCGATAGTAATCTCGACAGTAATCTCGACAGTAACCTCGACAGTAACCTCGACAGTAACCTCGACAGTAACCTCGGCAGTAACCTCTACAGTAACCTCGACAGTAACCTCGACAGTAACCTCTACAGTAACCTCTACAGTAACCTCGATAGTAACCTCGGCATTAACCTCGACAGTAACCTCTACAGTAACCTCGACAGTAACCTCTACAGTAACATCTACAGTAACCTCGACAGTAACCTCGGCATTAACCTCGACAGTAACCTCTACAGTAACCTCGACAGTAACCTCGACAGTAACCTCGACAGTAACCTCGACAGTAACCTCGACAGTAACCTCGACAGTAACCTCGACAGTAACCTCGACAGCAACCTCTACAGTAACCTCGACAGTAACCTCGACAGTAACCTCGACAGTAACCTCGACAGTAACCTCGACAGTAACCTCGGCATTAACCTCGACAGTAACCTCTACAGTAACCTCTACAGTAACATATACAGTAACCTCGATAGTAACCTCGGCATTAACCTCGACAGTAACCTCTACAGTAACCTCGACAGTAACCTCGACAGTAACCTCGACAGTAACCTCGACAGTAACCTCGGCATTAACCTCGACAGTAACCTCTACAGTAACCTCGACAGTAACCTCGACAGTAACCTCGACAGTAACCTCTACAGTAACCTCTACAGTAACCTCGATAGTAACCTCGGCATTAACCTCGACAGTAACCTCTACAGTAACCTCGACAGTAACCTCTACAGTAACATCTACAGTAACCTCGACAGTAACCTCGGCATTAACCTCGACAGTAACCTCTACAGTAACCTCTACAGTAACCTCTACAGTAACATCTACAGTAACCTCGATAGTAACCTCGGCATTAACCTCGACAGTAACCTCTACAGTAACCTCGACAGTAACCTCGACAGTAACCTCGACAGTAACCTCGACAGTAACCTCGGCATTAACCTCGACAGTAACCTCTACAGTAACCTCGACAGTAACCTCGACAGTAACCTCGACAGTAACCTCGACAGTAACCTCGACAGTAACCTCAACAGTAACCTCGACAGTAACCTCGACAGTAACCTCGACAGTGACTCGGCATTCTTGTCTGACGTCTGTGTTAGCATGCGCTTGGGTTTGGTGGAATGCGGCCCGATCGGTCACATCTTCCGCAGACGTGCACATCCCCGTTCTCGGGATGTGCGTCCAAATAGATAAGATATTGCCTGAGAAGACAAATTCTTATCATATTAACATGGTAAACCGCCTGTTAGTAAAAAATGCACAATGTAATGGATCTGGGCTTGTCGCCACTCGTCGGCGCCGTCGCCATGCTACCATTCCGCCACCGCCGGCACCACTGACAACACTAAGTAGGGCAAGGTGTTGGTTCGCTTACGTCCTTAGTGATGCTGGGCAATCCCTAGTTTGATGAAAGCAAAATACAGATACGTGAAATGACAACGTTGTGCCGCATTGCTCAAGTAATCCATGTCAGGCCACTCGTGTGTACCTGCATTCAGAAGCATTTGCATTTCTTCACAGTCCTCATCGTTCGGTACTTACGGCCAAGGAAAGTGCGATGGTGATGTACGCTTATACCGCGAACAAACACACCGGACGGTTGGCTGGTGTTGAAACGGTTTGAGGCTGCCTCAAGTATATCCCGTCGCACACAGCACTTATATTCTGTATAGTCCTTTGCGTAATCATGATGAAGTGTAGGCTCCCTAAAGTCACTTAGGATTATGTCACCTTCCGCGTCTTTACAACTCCCATTATGCTCAGTGACTGATTATCCTAGCAGTGCTTCTGCTCTCTGGTGCATAACCACAACAGGGATTACACCCATAAGCCCATACAGCTAGGTAGTCTTTTTCCGTGTGTACCAGAGTAGTTGCGGTAGCTCAGTATGCAGGGTGCTTAACTTTTGAATACGACCAATCGGCTTGAGAGATCGGCGACGCCATGTGACCTAGCGTTAAACACGTCGTAAAAGCGTCCAAGGTTCTTCTCAGGTTGAGAAGAACCTTGGATGCACACTTATCCGTGTGTGCGTGCACACCTATCCGTGTGTGCGTGCGAGACAAGACCAACAGTAGCGCACTATGTGTTGAGGACCGACACATAGCCTCTGTGGACCGACCTGTCTGGCGGTGTTGCCACCGTTCAGCGCGGTATTGCGGAGGAACCGTGGCCGTAGCTTTGTGGTCAGTCGTGGCCGTAGAAGTAGAGACACCCTACTAGCAATTCCTACTGACCAGCTGTACCCTTGGACTTCCACACTTCTGGCTCCAGATACACTGCCGGCTTAACTATTGCTGTATTGCGACTACTGGACTTTACACCAGATTGCCGCCATGATCGGCCATATCCTTGTGTATGTCTTTCCAGTATGTGTTCAACCCATCGAGTCTTCTGAAGGTACTGAAAACAAGCTTTAGTAAGTATGTGTGTCCAATGCCTCTGTCATCTCATGCACCGTCTATATTCCACGGTACAATATTTCCGAATGACCGCCATACCTGTCCATAGGTACATCGCTACCAATACTTACCACACCCCTCCGAGCCTATGCACCTATGCATCTGCCCGAAGGTATATCTCACCCCACCTGACCCTGGGCCGTCACTCACAGGTACAGCATCGGCCAGCAATCGCCGCAGCCGGTGTTCGCCATCGACCAGTTCACCGGCTCGCTGACGCTGCGCGACGCCATCGACTATGAGGTGCACGCCGAGTACACCATTATAGTGACGGCCACCGACCAGAGCGAGGACGAGGCGGCGCGTCTTAGCACGTCCGTCACCTCGCAGATCATCGTCGAGGACGTCAACGACCACGCGCCGCTGTTCGTGCGCACGACCGACACGCGCATCACGGTGCGCGAGGACGAGCGCGTCGGCTTTCCCGTGCTGCACGTGATCGCCGTCGACAAGGACTCGCGCGACAACGGCCGCGTCACCTACAGCATTGCGTCTGGCGATCCTGAGCACGTGTTCCGGCTGCACCAGGATACTGGTGGGTGGCGCGAGCGAGGCTGCACTGGCTCTTCTGTAGCCAAGTGTCTGTGACAATTATTGGCAGACATAAACAGCGTTCGACCTCGCCATAACTGTCGATGATGTATGTGATGAGGATGAGATAATCCATACATACAGTAGGTATGTATCGAAAAGTAAATAATTAAAAGTGGAACAACAAAGCTTGCCACAAACGAATTTGCTGGTGGTGAACAAAACAAAAAACGAGTTGCAATGTTTTCAATTTGCCCTGGGCCAGCCCCAGTGCCTCCTTCAGTGATGGCTTTGATCAGGTTTCCCCATCCTGTGGCACGATGCAGAAGTATGTGAATATGACATCAAGTACTGCATGGTCATCCCGACCTTGTCCGGCTGTGTCTCATTTCTCTTCGGGTGGAACTCGCAGCATCTTCCTCTGTTGGGATGCGTTGCTCTCGTCCCGTCGACACTAGTGACGTCCTGAAGTCACCGTGCCGTCAATGTGCTGACTCGTTCCTCTCGCCGCTCCGACAGGCCTGCTGTCGATTGGCAAACCACTGGACCGCGAGTCACGCAAGAAGTACTCGCTGAACGTGACGGCCACCGACCACGGCAAGCCGCCGCAGTCCTCCTCCTTGCTGGTGACCATAATCGTGGAGGACGTCAACGACAACCAGCCCATATTCGGCCACACCGTCTACCGAGCCAACATCAGCGAGGCGGCGCCCCCCGGCGTCTTCGTGGCGCGCGTCTCAGCCGCCGACCGTGACGAGGGTATGCTCTTGCGTCAGGGGTCGCTCAGTCCAGACCAGTGGATGGCCAGCGTGCAGTGAACTCCGCACCAGGGTGGCCGTGGGGCAGTGGTGTTAGGGTACGGTCAGTCCAGACCGGGGAGGGAGTCAGCACACAGTGAACTTCTGGTGTCGGCGTGGCAGTGATGATGTGACGTCATTTCGGTCCCATAACAGCGATGATTAGTACAAACGTACGGTGAGCTGGCGCCTACGACACCGAGGTGAAGGTTATGTAGTTTAATGTCATTCGCGACTCTCGAATAGCATTGAAGAAAAAAATTGGCGAGAGCGGTCTTAGATCCACTAGGTCCATGTATCCTTCGTGATATATGTATATATATATTTATATATATATATATATATGTATATACATATATATATATATATATATATATATATATATATATATATATATATTTATATATATATATATATATATATATATATATATATATATATATATATGTATATATGTATATATATATATAGTCGACCGGCTTCTGGTCTGACACGGCGTCCGCTTATTCCGAGTCAGCTCATGGACTCGGTGCCTGGCCGCCATGTCGACGGGCCGGACAATGAGAGAATCTGCGTGTCTTGGCCGTCGATCCCCGCGGTACATCGTGTCCTCTCAGGCCGCGGTGTTCGCGAAATCTTGGCGATACCACGACGACCTTTGTGACTTCGAGGATGGCCCATCACAGAGGACCGTCCTCTTGTCAAGCCGTGGCGCACCTCCTGGCCTGCGCCACCCCACAGACCTGGCGCCGTCCCGCAGGCACCAACGGCAATCCCACATACTACATACCAACGGGAATCGCTGGCGGAATGTTCAAGATCGACGCACGCACGGGCGATATCAGTACGACTGGTCGGCTGGACCGCGAGACGACGGCGCATTATGACGTGGCCGTGTACGCGCGCGACGGCTCGTCGCCGCCCCGGGTGGACACCGCCACCGTGCTGGTGCACGTGCTGGACGAGAACGACCACTCGCCGCAGTTCAGGTGAGGGCCTCTACTGAAGGGTGTTGACTGGTGGGGCCTCGGTCATCGGTGACTGCGGGACCAGCATCCGAGCCGACGAGACTGCACCCCACCCCCACGGTAATGTTTAGGTTATGGGTAATGGTCGCTGACTGGGAGAGAAGGGGTCCTGCAATAATTGGGAACCCCTTCATCTCCCCAGCCTACACGTTAGAGGAGGGAGTAGTTCAGATGTATGTCACCACCGTCCCCCCGCATCCCGCCCAATTGCCGCTTGCCTCCCACCATATTGCCGCCGCCGCCTACCACCCGCCGCCTACCTCCTACCGCCCGCCGCCCGCCGCCCGCCGCCCGCCGCCCGCCGCCCGCCGCCCGCCGCCCGCCGCCCGCCGCCCGCCGCCCGCCGCCCGCCGCCCGCCGCCCGCCGCCCGCCGCCCGCCGCCCGCCGCCCGCCGCCCGCCGCCCGCCGCCCGCCGCCCGCCGCCCGCCGCCCGCTGCCCGCCGCCCACCATCCGCCGCCCGCCGCCCACCGCCTACCGCCTACCGCCTGCCTCCTGCTGACCTTGCGCCAGCGACAATAGTGCAGTTCAATTGTTCCTGTTGGAATCCTCGTCTGGAAACATTGCCACTCATCGCTGTTTCTGCTCGTGACTTTGGGTGCCAGCGGCGGCTAGTGAGGTGAATTTCACGTCCTTGGAATTAACCACGCACTTATGCTGGCTCTGGCTGAGTGCTTCTCTGTCGATCTCACCAGCCGGCCATTCCCACACCCTTTTATGTTCGTCAATTTAAGGGACAATGGCTTTGAATTTCATGGCTTTGCTTTGAACGCAAATATATAATTGGGACCATCCATAAATTACGTCATGACATATGGGGCAAGATGGCCGCGTTTGATAAAGAAGCCATGGGAAGAGGAACTTTCTCCTTGTGGAATAAATTTTCCTGCTTTGCCATGAGCATCTATCCCTCTCCAAAATTGCCACTCCTTCGGCATTGGCTTTTTGCCCTGGACATATTCTAGATATGCTTTAACGATGTCATGGCTACATGTGGATTGAATACTTTTAACGGGCTTGTCCCTCCCCTAATGCTGATATATCACTCCCAATATTTGCAGGTTTCAGCATGAAACCCCATGAGGATTTCATGCCAAAGATCTTCCCCCAATACAGTTAGGCCCATCCATTTCCTTCACGTATTGAGTTCCAACAATTGTCAGAAATGAAAGTCCTTGCATGACGATCCACAATGTTCATCATGTCTTAGAAGAGACAGTACTGCGCCACATAATTTGAGATGGAGATTATGCAATTCATTGGTCAAAATTGAGGTACATTATCTAGGCACAGTGCATTAGTACTTGAATTGGACGCCTCGTTGCATGTAACAATACTAATTGGGGTAAATCATGTGAATGGAACGCACTTGAAGTAAATTTCCTTTGGCATGCAAGTATTATTCAATTCCTACGGAATATATTTTCGTCATTTAGAATATGTACCAATGAAGGAATTTCCAGGACGATGATCTGAATATGTGCAGCGAACATCGAAGTACAGCACCCCCCAGACAGCACCATGAGCACAATGACGAGCGTGTGTGGCCGTTACAGAGGCTCCTGCTATCCGCTGCGGATCCCCGAGAACAGCAAGCGGGCTGTGGTGCACGCCGTGGTAGCTGCCGACGCCGACATTGGTGCCAATGGACGGGTCACCTACAGCATCACAGGTTAGACCACATACTCACCCATAGCATCATAGGTCAGATCACGTACTCACCTACAGCATTACAGGTCAGATCACCTACTCACCCACGGTAGCACAAGTTAGATCATCCGTGGTATCACAAATGTTGTCACCTACAGCGTTATAGCAGATGTCACCAGTGACGTTACAAGTCATATGGCGCACGTTGCACGCTGCCTTCCTCTCCTGACTCGCCTGCCACGAACATATAGGATATTTTCCAATAGGTAGGAAGGGATCAATTCAATTTGGCTAAAACGAACGGCTACCCCAAACTTTGTTCTTTATTTTTATCTTCGGGTTTCACAAGCAGCTTGACTTTTCTTCCTACTGTTTTTTTTTTACCGAGCTTTACCCACGGCTCGCCCTGGGCGACGGATATCCGCTTCACTTTCATGTCGTGGGTGGCCAGCGGAGCCAGATCAGGAACAGTGATGCTGGCCACCATCTAAATGTTTTTGTTCCGCGTACAATGTATGAATGCCTGTATGTCTAGTATTTCCTGTATGTACTGCACAATGTTAACGGTATCTCAGTTGGTGGAGCATCGTACTCTTGATCGCAAGATTGTGGGTTCGAATCTGACAACCGACGGCATTTACCTAGTCCACCCGTGACCAATCGGCGTGAGAGGTTGGTGACGCTATGTGACCTAGCGGCTGAATGCGTCGTAAAGGAACCCAAGGTTCTTCTATGTACTGCATGATATGCATGTACTCCACGTTAGGTTTACCTGTAGCATCATATGTTAGGTCACAAATCACTTCCTCCCCCCACCAGCAGTTCCGCTAGCAATATCGTCCACAAAATCACAGGTGTTCGCTGGCCATAAGTGCCGTCACAGGCCAGGCGAATAGGAATCAGACAAATTTATGCAGGCTAAACTAGGTATCACAGCAGTAGCTAGGTTGTAAGTTTGGTCATAAAACATCGAGGTTCACACATCACAAGCCTTTTCTGCATGGCAAGTGAAATTGTTCTGATTCCTATGCTGGCCGGTTTCTGAATCCTGTTGAATATGGTACCCTTATGTTAGTTGTAAAGTGTTGCAGCTTATCAAACATTTCCTAATTGGGCTATTTTATAAGTGAACCTCAGCGTTTGTGGATACCAGATTTGCATAGTAATTGTGGATCTTCATTTGAGAAGTCGTTGAGAACTGAGTAGGATAAACCAGGAGCAGTCAGGTCAACGCTCTGCCAAATCATCTGCCGGTGTGTCTCGCCGGTTGAATTCTGCTACATGCGAAATAGCAAGATTGGAGATAGAAAGGTAGCGAGTTATAGCTCAGTCCCCCACCTCCACCCATGACACTGACCCGGTACACCGCCTGCTCCCCATAGACGGCAACGTCGGCAACAAGTTCTCGATCGACTCTGTGACGGGGTCGCTGTGGGCGCGGCCGCTGGACCGCGAGGCTCGCGACAGCTACCGGCTGGAGGTGACCGCACAGGACGGCGGCTCGCCGGCACGGCGTGCCACCTGCTCACTGGACGTACGCGTCAACGACCAGAATGACAACGACCCCGTGTTTCAGCAGCGACACTACCAGGTCGGTTGGTGACCTGCCGCAGGGTGGTAAAGGAAGCTAAATAGCGATTATTTTAAGATAAACTGATTCTTAATTAATGTTAATAGATAAACGATAATTTAAGCTGGTTGCTGATTGATTATTTTAGCTGGTCCTAAGGTTGATAATGTTCACTATGCATGGCTGTGCTACACACTCCGACTGGCGGTCCAAGCAGTTCACTCCAACTGGTAGTCCAACTGGCTTGGTGTCTAGCAATGATTTACAATGTCCAGCATCGTTGCAGCTGTAGGTGAGATTTCTGTGTCATCTGATTGCTCTCAGCTAATGGCGCTCGGATGAACGTTTTTGGCCTCATCCTCGCCTAATATTTTCAAGCTGCCTCATTTCCAGCTAGTTGTCCCAAAGCCTCCTGTCCTTGTGTCCAGAGGTTCGCCCCGTCAGCTGTTCCGTGTCTTCTAACCTCCGTCGCAGCCTAACCTTCCATATGGACTCCCCAGTTCAATTCCTGCTCAGCCCGTTAGAGGGCTGAGCAGGGGGAGTACCGGGCTGGGGGAGTACCCCCTGCCCGGTTACTGCCTCACGTTCCATATGGACTCCCAAATCCCTGCCCAGCCCGTTAGAGCTGCTCCCCTGTCCGGCGACCACCCGACTTCTCAGACGAACTCCTCGTCCCGGCCCCCGTCGGCCTGTCGGGGGTACTCTCTGTCCCGATATCCCCTCACGACCCGTCGAATGCGGCAGGCGCGCGTGGCTGAGGACGCTGCCCTCGGCACCGACGTGCTGACCGTGCGAGCTACCGACGACGATCACGGCGTCAACGGCCGTATCTCCTACAGCCTCAACAACGAGACGCAGTGGCGCTTTCGCATCGATATCGACAGCGGCCAGATCACCACCGCTGGGTAGGTAGCGATGCTGGCACCACATAGGTGGTGCTGCTGGCGCTTTATAGGTGGTGCTAGCTGCCTCTAATGTATGCATAGTGTACTGGTTTTGACTCAACTTGATTGAAGTTAGGTCAGGCTTTTGAATCTCGTATTCAATCTACCTAGTTGTGCAGAAGATTACCTCACCCCTCTTAACTCTAAGCGACAGAGCAATTGTTAGACTCGGCTCATTCTCCGTGACCTGCGAAAGAACAAATACACCAACGGAACAAATGTGAATGGAAGCCAGACCAAGGTTCACGATTTCCAGCGGTTATTAACGGCTGTATTCCTTATGCGAGTCAGTGAGCCACGAGCATGCTCCATGGCTTGAACTGGGATGTAAACATGTGTGCGGAGGGCAAGGGGGCATATCAAATTGAACTGAGTGTCTTAAAAAGACAATGGGCGCTACATAACCAGTAGCAGTTGATGCGTCCTTAAGCCCAAATAATAAATCAATCAATCTTAAAAAGACAACCGCCTCGATCTAACGCCCGTCGTCCAACAGCACATTCAACCGAGAGCGCAAGTCGATCTACACGTTCGAGGTGCGTGCCACGGACGGCGGCCGCTACGACGCGCGCTCAACGCGTGCCGTCGTCACGGTCGCCATCGACGACGCCAACGACCACGCGCCCGTGCTGGAGCGCTACCCGTTCACGGCACACGTGGCGGCACACGCGGCCGCCGGCTCCGAGCTGGTGACGGTGTCCGCGCGCGACCAGGACCTGGGCGCCAATGGACAGATCACCTACAGTCTGGCCAACCAGCCGGCCGGCAGCTTGTTCCACATCGACCCCATCAACGGTGTGGTGAAGGCCACCGGCTCACTTGGCGCCGAGTCGGGGCGGCTCTTCCACCTGGAGGTGAGCGGAATAGTGCTATAGTGGTAGTGGAATGGTAGTCGCAATAACTGTATTGAGGTTTTTGCCGAGTACATGATGCCGTACTATTCGCAACAAGGGGATGTTTTTACTCTCGGGCGGGTAATTTCACCATGCTAGCTCCTTAATTGTCTATTCAGCTGTATACACATGCGGCATGCCCAGGGTCGGCGCAGGGCTGGATGCTCTTCTGCAGATTCTATCTGATCTCTGTTATATTTTTGTTTTGTCTGACAACTGAAGTCATTTATGTATCTTTGACTATGTTATTGCCTATTGCGCATTCCCACCACTTCGTGATTTATTTTCATTCCGGTTCTAATGGGAGTAAATACACAGTATTGTGTATTTATAAATATACTCTTCGTTGGAAGGAAAATAATAGTTCAGGAACGCCTATTGGTCAATCAAAGAGTAATATCCTAGTTACACTGACGACTACATTGGACATACATGACACATGTCAATCTGTTCCTATCACATACTCACATGGATATACTACACCAGCTGGGTGTAAACTGAGCCCATACCATCGACACCAGCCCAGCTGCGTGTGGGCGTGATAGCCGACACAATGCATCCACTGTACGCGGTTGAGGTCGGCTATTGCCGTACTTAGCCTCGGTAGGTTCACTCCTCTCTGGCAGTGGTGAGCACATCTACCTGCTCGTCCTCAGGTGATTGCCAGGGACCGAGGGAGTCCACCGCAGTCGGCCACGGGGTTGGTGGAAATCTTCGTGGGCGAAAAGCAGGACAAAACCACTCTGCGCTTCCAGAACGAGACTTACAAAATCGGTGTGCGGGAGACGGCGCAAACCGGCAGCGACGTGGTCCAGGTGGGTTGGCTAATGAAGTGCAGGCGTGGTGCGTGATTGGTGCCTCTGGGCTCTCAGGTGACGTCCGGTGGTGATTCAGATGACCTGTGGCAAGGTCCAGGTAGAATCTGCGGTGTAATATAGCTCAGCTGAAGTGGTCTGTGTTGCCCTCTGATAGATGGGCCGAGTCGTGTCACGTAAATGTACTCGTGCATATGGAGCTCATATGATTTCGGAGCCGCAAATTCTTAGCAATATCTGATCCAAAACTTTATTAATTTCCACAAAATGGATGGTTAGCCATCTCCTGGTCATTGATTACTGATGCTGGCTTCTCTTACTTGGAACCGTCCTTGAATTGTGCTAATTCTTGACGGAACCTGACCGGATTATCCCGCATTTTGCCCCGGCTAATCATTGTTATTGTCCTAAGTGTGGTGGTGAGCGTGCTCCTTCACCACAGGTCACTGCAGTGCGCAGCGACGGCCGGCGTCAGCGCATCACCTACAGCTTCGGCGCCGGCAACGACCACAATACATTCGAAATTAACGCCAACAACGGGCTGATCCGCGTGCGCGACCCACGCCGACTGGACTACGAGGTGTCGCGCACGCTGCGGCTGGTGGTGGTGGCTCGCGCCGAGTCGGCCGGCTCACCCCTGTACGGGTACGCGGCCGTGCTGGTCGACCTGCTGGACGGCAACGACAACAAGCCGCGCTTCACGCAGGACGAGTACGTCAGCGCAGTGTGGGAGGGCAACAGCAAGGGTACGTTTGTGGTACAGGTGTCGGCCACCGACGCTGACACGGGCGCCAACGCGCGCGTCATCTACAGCATCGTCGACGGCAACCTGGACAACGCGTTCGTCATCGAGTCGCCGTCGTCGGGCGTGGTGAAGACCAACATCGTGCTGGACCGCGAGATCCGGGCCTCGTACAAGCTCACCATTATCGCCACCGACCAGGGCTACCCTCCACTGGTCGGTTCCTGCTCGCTGCACATCAAGGTGATCGACATCAACGACAATCGGCCCACTTTCCCGCCGCACACGGTCACCAACGTCAGCGAGGCGGCCCAAGTGGGCGCCGTCGTCACCACCGTCACGGCCAACGACGTCGACACCAACCCGGCGCTGATCTACAGCTTCGCCGACGGAGTCGCGCGCCAGGGCGCCTTCGCCATCGACCGTTTCACCGGCAGGATCACGCTGGTGCAGCCCCTGGACCACGAGGTGGGTTTGTTGACGAGTTGGATTGATAGGTGACGTGCGGATGTTCATGTTGCTGTTGGATTGCACTTGAGTGTCTGACCGGTGCGTCATGTGGTTGTTTTCCAGTTGGATGATGGAATGTTAGAGATCTGTTAAACATATTTTGTTCCACAGTACGTCCGTAATGAAGAACAATGCCGTGACTATTCATTTACTGGCAATGGCGCGCCTACGGCACCGAACTTGATCGAATGTTGTGTCTAGAAGCCTTAAAGGCTAACTGGAGTAATTTTCTGGGTATGTCTACTCACTGTCTTACCACCACCTTGTATCGCCACTGCACCGCTTCTGAACCGATTCCAACGACCGGGCCCCGTGTCTGCAGGCCCAGGCCCAGCACGTGCTCACCGTTACTGCGTCAGACACGGCACACGTGGCCGAAACGAGCGTACACATCCACGTGCTGGACGAGAACGACCAGCCTCCCGTCTTCTCGGAGACGGCCTACTCTGGCACCGTGTTGGAGCTGACCGGACCGGGCGTCGAGGTGCTGCGCGTCTCGGCCACCGACGCCGACCAGGGCGTCAACGCCAACGTCACCTACTCGCTGCTCACCGGCTCCCACCAATTCTACGTGGACGCCGTGACCGGCGCGCTCTTCACCAACGCCACGGTGCGGTTCGAGCCGGCCCAGCCGAGCCGCCAGCTGGTGGTGCAGGCGACCGACGGCGGTCAGCCGCCGCTCAGCGCCGCCGTCTCCGTCCGACTGCGCGTCGAGGACATCAACAACCACGCGCCCGAGTTCAGTCGCCCCGTCTATAAGTGAGTCAGTCGCTAGGCATGGCTCAGGGCAACTGGCACCTCTTGCTATGACGTTGACTGGTATCTCTTATCGTGGGTTAACGTAAAAATCCGAACAGAGCAGGTTGAAATTTGACCACCATGTGACTCGCTCCCTGGCCCGTCAGTGTGACCTGTTTTCAGCTGTGGCCTCATGATCTGTCCCAGCCGTGACTAGGTGATCTGTCCGAGCCGTGGCCGTACGATCTGCCGCAGCTGTGACGATCTGATCTGCCCAGACTGAGGTTGTGTGCCCTATCGGAGCCTTGACCGTGTACTCCGCGCTGCACAGGGCCAGTATCGGCGAGGACACGGCCCCAGGTGAGGTCATTCTGCGCGTGTCGGCCGACGACGTGGACGAGTCTCGATACAACAGCAACATAGATTACTCGTTCGTCAGCGGCAATGAAGAAGGCGTCTTCCAGATCGCCAGGTGGGTGTTGCACATGTGCTGGAGTACTGGCGCGGAAGGCAAAATGATTGCTGTGCTGTTGTGGAGGGAAATTTACGTCAGGCCAAATAAGAATCTGACCGATAATTTGGTCCAGTATCAAAACGGCGTACGACACCCTGTTGAGACGCTTCATAGTCATGACTTGGGTGTTCAGTGGTGTCGCCATTGATGGGCAGTGGACGAGAACGTGGAATACAAAAGGCAACCAGTTGCAGTTACCAGCTATCAGTTGCAATCTCGGTGAGATTGTTTTCTAATCCGTGCATGTGTCAAACAGCTTAGGTTATTCAGGCGCTGAGTAGCCTAACTATTGCATATTCGCAATCCAACAAAAACTATTATTGTTTTGCACATCGCGTCAAATAATATTAAAATATGATTTATATCGTCATTCTATGTGTTGATGTGTCCAAGTTCCACTGCCTTCCCAGCACGTTCACTGACCACCACGTTTCCATTTCAGTAACACCGGTGAGATCATCCTTCTGCGGCGCGTGGATCGAGAGCGGCGCCCCCAATACGTGTTGGAGGTGGCCGCCGGCGACCGCGGCACACCTCCGCGCAACACCACCGCCCAGCTGGTGATCGACATCACGGACGTCAACGACCACGAGCCCATGTTTAATCAGTCACGCTACACGGCCAGCGTAAGCGAGTTGCTGCAGGTGGGCGCACTCGTACTGCGCGTGCATGCTACTGACCGCGACACGGCCGCCAACGCGGCGCTCGTCTACGACATCACGTCCGGAAACGACCACCGCGTTTTCCACCTTGACCGCGACTCGGGCGAGATCCGGCTGCGGCGTCGACTCGACTTCGAGCGACTGGCCGACTACCGGTTCATCGTGCGCGCCACGGATGGCGGCGGCGCCGGCGCGCGTCCGCTCTCCGCTCTCGCCACCGTGCAGGTGCGCGTGCAGGACGAGAACGACAACGCCCCCAACTTCCCGCAGCCCGTCTACTACGAGTTTGCCGTGGAGAACGAACCGGTGGGCCGGCACGTGTTCACGGCACACGCCAACGACGCCGACCGCGGCCGCTTCGGCCGGCTCAACTACACGCTGACGGACGGCGCCGGCCGCTTCCGTATCGACCCGGCCACCGGCGACGTCACCACGGCCGCCGTGTTCGACTTCGAGCAGAAGCAGGCCTACGCGTTCACCGTGAGCGCCATCGACCCGGGCGGCAGGTCGGCCACGGCGCAGGTGCGCGTCACCATCCGCGGCGTCGACGAGTTTGCGCCCGTGTTTGTCGAGTCGGCGTATCGGCTGGTGTCGCCGGCCGACGCGCCGCCGGGCTACGTGGTGGGACGCGTGGCCGCCACCGACCAAGATCGCGGCGCCGATGGCTTGGTGGTCTTCCACCTGCGCGGACAGCGCGATGGCTTCTTCCGCATCAACAAAACCAGCGGAACTATCATCGTGCGGCGCAGTCTCGGCGAGTGGCGGCGGCGCACGCGGCGTGACCTGGCCAGCGAGCGGCTGGAGGTGGTGGCATCTAGCGGCCGGCCGGGAAGTTTGAGCGCGCTCACCAGTGTCGAGGTGGTGTTGGACCCGGCGCTGAACGGCACCGGGCTGTCGGCAACAGCCGGCACCGGCGGCCTGGCCGATTGGGGCGTCGGCCTGCTGGTGGCCATCGTCCTGATCGTGATGGCGTTCGGCGCCGCCTTCGTCTTCCTACACATGCGCAACCGACGCCTCAGCAAGCCGACAATGGCCGATCACTTTGACTCGTCGTTCGACACGGACATCCGCGCCGGCGGTGGCGCTGACCTCAACTACCCGCCTCGCTACAGCGAGATACACCCGTACGACACGGCCGACCGGCCGGCCGGCCGCAACACCACCTCGGAGCTGTCGGAGCAGTCGCACCGGTCGGCCTCGTCGGGCCGCGGCTCGGCCGAGGACGGCGACGAGGACGAGGAGATCCGCATGATCAACGAGGGCCCGCTGATGCAGCAGAAGCTGCGCCAGCTGGCCGTGCCCGACTCGCGACTGGCCAGTCGGCCACACTCGGACACGGACAACGTGTCGGAGGTGTCTGCGCAGAACACGCAGGAGTACCTGGCGCGGCTCGGAATCGACACGACTCGCACCTCCGACAAGGGCTCGCAGCGCGCCGACAGTATCCACCTGTTCTCGGACGAGGGTGTCGCCGAGCAGGGCGCCGTCGACATCGGCACACTCATCTCGTCCAAGTTGACGGCGGTCGGCGCCGAGGAGGACCAGGCCATCATGGACGGTACGCGTGCCTTCGGTCTGGACGAGACGCAGCCGTCCATGACGGGCTCGCTCAGCTCGATCGTGCACAGCGAGGAGGAGCTGACGGGCAGCTACAACTGGGACTACCTGCTCAACTGGGGGCCGCAGTACCAGCCGATGGCGCACGTGTTCTCCGAGATCGCGCGCCTCAAGGACGACAGCGCGCCCAGCCCGTACGCGGTGAGCGCGCCCAAGAAGCCGCCGCCGCTGCTGACGAGCGTGGCGCCGCGCTCGGTGGCGGCGCCGCTTGCGCCGCGCTCTAGTCTTGCCGGCGGCCTGGTCACCATGCCGTCGCTGCCGCGCTCGCCCATCTCGCACGAGACGTTCTCGGCGCAGGCCATGTCGCCGTCGTTCTCGCCGGCGCTGTCGCCGCTAGCCACGCGCTCTCCGTCCATGTCGCCTCACGTGCCGCACGGCCTGACGCCGGCGGCGGCCGCCCACCACCGGTCCCACCTGCTGGCCGGCGCCTCCTCTAGCTCGGAGAGCGAACTGCGGATATAGTGCGCGCCTAGCTGGCCCACCACACCATCCTCAGGCGTACTGTGCCACGCTCATCAACAGTATTCTCACATGCATGCCATGAAGCGCCCTCATAATGTGATATAGTGTTATTGAGTAACAAGGGGGCAGATCGAGAATTATTCTCATATGCCAAATGGAATGTGCCCCTCCGTAAACCCGTTATTTTGTTGAATGTCACTATCGTTGGTGTTTGTGAAATCAAAAGTCGATGTCGTTTATGTATAGATCATCTTGTGTTGTGGAATTTGGATACGTGTATGTACATTTGTTCAAGATTGTTTGAACTGAACTGAAATACACGATGTGATCTGCCAGATGTGTTGAATGGAAATTGGGCACGGCGATGTGAGATGACCGGATCTGAATATTGCCACGTGACATCCCATAATCGATAGACATCAAAACGAAGCGAAGTAGAATAGGAATCAATTTTCGGTCAAGCAGCTTAAACTGGGAAGAGAGGAAATATTGATGCAAGCATTCCTCTGCCTTTGCTAGATTTACATGCTTTTGCATATAACAAATTTCCGGTCTTTCCGGTCAAATCCTCACACCCCGTCTCGGGGGGGGGTTGAAGACCACCTCTAAAATCCAAACTAAGCATCGCACGAAAACGAAACTAGTGTAATCGGAAAGCGCTCGACGAGTAGGGTCCGGGTCCACCCTCCTAAACAATTTCTCCCCAAATGTGACGTCGCCAGGGGGGCTATATTTTCACGACGTTCCACTACTTACATTGTTTTTTACTCGGGAGTTTATTTTGGGGATATATCAGAAAAATTATTTGGAATGAGAAAAGGACAGAAAAATCGACCAGGGCTATTATTTCCCCCCCAAAAAAAAAAAAAAAACAAAAAAAAAAACACACATTTCAAATGTTTTAGTTTTCAAGTTTTCATTAATTTTACTTTTCCAATGGGTAGAGCAGACCGAGAAACGTTGTTGGAAGTCAACTTCCCTAATAAAAAATGCTTACTTTAGCCAGAATCCTTTTTGAACGGCACTTTGCAAATAGGCAAAATTTATATGTATTCAAAAACGAAAAAAAAAGAAAAAAATTCAACTCGTACGTTTTGTTGCATCCGTAAAGATAAGCAAACGCTGAAAGTTTCATTAAAATAACTCCGTTAAAGCGTGACGACTGGTTGAACTTTTTTGGAGGTGACCTCACTTGACCTTGACTAACTCGTTGACCCTAGATGACCTGACCTAAAAATTTCGAATCAGCATGTCAAATTAATGTGGGAAAGGTATGCCAAATTTGTGCGCGCTGCCGCGCGCCGTTCGTCCGCTATCCGCGAAAAACCTAGGGGGATGGTTGAAAACCCCCCCGAGAGTGTTAATAGCCCGTCAAATAGTTATGATTAATCAAAACTCCTGTGCAAAACAAGTACTGTTGTGCTGTTATGCCACAATTATTAGCTCCCGTTATCGGATGCGTTAGCAGTAGTGTCTTTCCAGGGTGACGTGACGGCGTTCGAAGCTTGTATATGTTCATTTCCTACATGTAGCAGTGATGAACCATCCGC
Source organism: Imbricaverruca yamaguchii (assembly GCA_034440575.1). Lineage (NCBI taxonomy): Eukaryota > Metazoa > Arthropoda > Thecostraca > Neoverrucidae > Imbricaverruca > Imbricaverruca yamaguchii. Next base: position 196,053 of record JAOTOL010001267.1, on the reverse strand, counting down.
GGTTGGCCACGTAAGTGTGAATGTCCCTCCTGGAGTCTGGTCTTCAAAGGGTGTTTTCCATACCCCACGACCTGTGCAGAACTGCCTGTTATGACATTCCGCATGGTGCAGGCTATACAAATAATCACGCTTGTGCTCACCACTGGTTCGTGGAAAGGTCGATCATTTTGACTGGGCGTACGTGTAGTCCGCCGTGCAGCGTGCCTGGCACAGGGGACATGCACCCCCATGAAAATGCCAAGACCCTCCCACTGGAAGCAGTCTTCCGGCAGTACGTTCGAGCGCATCTCCAGTCCCCTAAAAGTTTATCAATCAGTGGCACTCCTTGGAGGTGGCGCTTCTCCAGATGAGTGTTCCCCTTTCTGATAAGATCACTGGATCCGCCCCTGCTGTACAATATATGCAAACTGATGGAAGGGGGAAGAGCGTGTGTCACCTAACCTTGGCATTACCATTCGCTTTAGTCAAACAACCGAAGTATAATAACTTCAAGAGTTCGCCTCACCATCCCCAATACCAGCACACGAGACTTCAGCGACTGCAGTATTCCTCGGGTGCACCGAGAGGTGTAGAGCCAGGGCGTTAGGGTCTCTTCAGTTGTTGGTAGTTTACGATTTCGCATTTAGTTCCTGACCCCACATCAGGTAAAAGCTTCATTTGGTCCACCAGTATAGCCGGTTGTGCTTGACAACCACTGGTAGGTCGGGTGCCGACGACATGGATGGTGACCTGAACGAGCATGTTCAGCAGATGAAGCCCAGCCTGTACAGGTCGGTGGAGCTCTGGCGGTTGAATCCAGTCGTGCAGCCCAGCCGGCTGAGCCCACGCGCTGCATCCTGTAAGACGCGACGACCGGCCGCTTTCGGATATCCTACACCAGCGTTGACTTTCCATAAGGAGAAGAAATATGTCTCAGTGCTCGGTGTTTATTGAAGTACCAGCGATCAGCAGAAGAGTAGAGCAGCGGCTGCCTGAGCCTGCCTCAGCCAGTCAGGCTAGAACGCGAGCTCACGCGCATAACTCCAGCACTACGGAAATGCGGACATCCGGATCAGTAGAAAATGGAACTATTTCGAGAACGTTTGGTCAGTGCTTCGCTTACAAATCGTAATAAAATATAAGCATGCAGCGGCACATGCAAACGCTATGTATAATTCGCATGGGCGGTGGTACTACGACTACACGTTTTATTCTAGCCTGAAATGCACGGAGCGATCTTAGTACAGTATACACACGCAAATGTCTGAACCAGCTGCAGACTACCAAGCCACCTCTACAAGCTCGCGGCCGGACCTGGCCGGGGCCAACCTACGTCGACGAATACCAACGTCACATGGAAAAATATCATATAAAATGCACCAGCATGCTCGGGCTTTCTTCACAAGTACCAACAAGAGATGCCTTGCAGAAATGTGGTCTGGTTTTGTACACGTGATCGACAGCCGGAACACAGTCTGCAAGGGTGCAGCCGGAGGAAAAGTCGGAGCCCGAGCCTAGTTATTGCTTCCGTTGCAGTAATCTCGGCGCGTATTTATTGAATGCACCGCAGGAGCGCGCACTCAACATACATCAGGCAGGGTATCGATCGACCTGTCCCCACCACACACAGGCTCGTGCGCGCTCATGTGTCGGTGGTTCTTCTCACTGCATGATCCGCACCACAGGGCGTCCATCACGTGGCTCATCTCGCGCTCCGGCCGGCAACACGCCGCATCAGTACATTTCCGGCAGTGTTCCGCAATTATACAATGTACGTCGAAACCAACCCCTAATAGAAGCTTGTTTTCACCCTCTGTGGTAGTTCTGACCCCTTGAATTTACTTCCATGCCTTCAACGGGAAAATGCTGGCGATGGTTTGGCTTCCACATTCCGAAACATCGCCGGGATATTCCCGTTCCCATCACTAATGCACGCACGCCTCCTAGACCCATTCAGACCCGTCCTGCGCCAGCATCAGCAGCGGCCGCGCACCGCGCGCAGATCTGCACCACGACCCAGCATCGCGAGCTCCACCTCTCGGCACAACATACGTCCTGACAACGCGACCACCACTCGTACCGCTCACTTCGAACCGCACCGCACGTAAGCACATCGTGGACATACGAACACAACAGTTGTCGGTAGGGTATGCACACCGTACTCGTGAGCCGCCGGCTGCCGAGGCCCGAGCTGTCCCCGAGCTAGTGACGCGCCATACGGAGAGCAGCAACCTGGCGATCGGGCCAGTCGTCGCCGCGTTTTCTTATAAATGCTGGTAGCACTCCCTACCTATGCACAAAATGGGCGCTGTCTGATGCATAAACGGGGCAGAGGGTACACTGTAGGGTGCAGAGAGCCGATCCTGGTTGGTTCCGTCAGCCATACAATCAGGTGTACACAGCCGACTGCTTACAGCCTAACTGGTCCCGCAACGGCACAACTAGCAATCGGCAATGCAGGCGCTCTCCCAACCATAACACCAGACAATGATTCTCAGCGGGACAACCACTCGGCTGTGACCACCAAATTCCGTGCCGACATCCCGTGCCGACAGGCGTCAGCACGGGATGTCTGCTGACGCCTGTCAGCAGGCGTCAGCAGGCGTAACAGGAGTCGGTACCTTAACAGACGCCCTGGCGACGCCAGACGGACGTTCCGCCGACGTTCAGCTCCAGATGATGCCCAACAACACCCAGGAGATGCTGTGCTGCCGCTCATGCCACGTTCTGCCGAAGGCAGGCCGACACTGCGCCGCCGTGCATCAGCCGCAGATGCTGCCCAGCAGCACCCAGAAGATGCTGGGCTCGGCCAGCCGCTCGTCGATCGGCTCGGGTCGGCCGTGACCGCGGCGCCACCATTTGGCGGGACGGACGCGGGTCGCGGCTGGCAGCACGACGCAGCTGGCCCGCGCCGCCAGCAGCGGCTCGCTCTCCGTCTCGATGCGGTTGAGAGACGCCTGGCTCAGCTGTTTGCGCGGCGATGGTGTGGCGCGGCGCGCGGTGGCGTAGTCGGGGGAGTCCGAGCGGCCTGCCACCTCTGCCGGGCAGCCACATGATGTCAGCGAAACAGCTGCCACAATAGCATCAGGTACAAACAGTAGAACGTAGTCAACCAGATTGAAGTAGAACAGACAGCAGAGCTCAGACCAACATCAAAAGTGGAACTGAACAACACAATCATTTTACAATTCATGGTAGACATGCTTGTGCAGCGAAACTCGACCGCATATTTCCTCAATGTCAGTGCAAGTGTGGTCATCGGTGAACAATGGCCTACCAAAATGTGAGCACTTCAGTAACGCGGACACAGTAACACAGCAACACGCAGCACAGTAGCCTCCATCCCCCCACCCCCGTCCAGCACAATGTAAGCACTCCAGTAACACAGTAACCTTCGTCCCCTACCCAAACCTTCCACAATGTCAGCACTTCCAGTAACACAGTAACCTTCGTCCCCTACCCAAACCTTCCACAATGTCAGCACTTCCAGTAACCAGTATCCTCCGTCTGCGGGAAATTGGGGATAGCACGGCCTAGCCCTGGAACCTACCTACCTCATTACAGTGCGGGTACTTCCAGTAACACAGCACCCCCAGTCTCCGCCCCCGCACACCAAAATGCGAGCACTTCAGTAACACAATACCCTACGTCCCCGACCTAGTTCGCCACAATGTGGGCACTTCCAGTAACATAGTAGCATCCCTCCCCACCCCAGCCTACAACGTGAGCACCTCCAGTAACACAGCATCCTCCGTCTCCCGCCTTAGCCCACCACAATGTGGGCACTTCTAGTAACACAGTATCCTCCTTCCCCGCCCCACACGCACCGTCAACGCCATCAACGAAGCGGAGGCTGTCGATGCTGAACGTCAGAGGGTGGAACTCCTTGTTGCCATCGTCTGGCAGTTCGGGACAGCCGTCGTGATCCTGCTCCTGCTGCTGCTGCTGCTGCTGCTGCTGCTCGTTCTCCAGCTCCAGCTCGGTGTCGGCCGACAGCAGCACCTCGGCGTGCACCAGTTGGTGTGTGGCCAGCGGTTCGGCCTGCGCCACGCTCGACGCCACGCTCACAGTACGCTCCACGACAGGTGCCGACGACGGGCAGAAGTCGCACCGGTACGCCTCGGCAAAGTCTAAGATCTGCACACAGCGCTCGCGAGCGCGACCTCGCATCTCCTCCGACTCGCCCTCATCTGCCACGAACGTCAGGTCAGATCAGGTCAGGTCCATGTCATGCCATGACAGATGAAGCAGACTGGGGCAAGGAAGGTCACACAGTTCAGACGCATCAAAGAAGGTCAGGTTATACAGCCCATGTAAGCCAAATCACGCTAGATTGCACAAGGAACGTCAAGACAAGGTCGACAGATATCCTTCGGGGAGGATTACGTCGATCAATGCAGGCATACCATGACAGGGCAAGGCATGACATGACATGGCAAGGCAAAACATGGCAGAACAGCAGGGCAGGGCAGGACAGACAAGGCCACGGCACGCACAATGTGGCAGATTAGGCCGGAGTGAAAGACAAAAAATATTACTCCACATGAACGCCTCAAACCAAAGCTAGAGAGGTCGTATGCCACCATAGAGAAAAGAAGCTAGAGAGGTCGTATGCAACCATAGAGGTCGTATGCACACACATGGCATGCGACCTGTTCCAATTCAGCTCCATTATTTGTGTTTCAGCTGCATTATCTCTGATCATGTGCAACAGTTGTCATACCTCCAGACGTGTCTAAACTTGGTTGGTTATTTGAGTTTTGGGCGCATCGACCAGGTGTGGTCATTTAGCGTCCATAGACGTGTTTAAACTGATCCAACTGGCGGCACTTTTGGCGGCATGGAGCAGTGTGCCACCTTTGATGATCAGTTGCATCACCTGGTATAGCGCACAGTAATCGGCGCATCTCTTCAGCAGCTATGTCATCTCTGACAACATACATCAGCTGCCTCACCTCTGATAATGTGCAGTTGTCTCATCTCTGACGATGTACAGCAGCTATTCCACCTGTGTCACAGCTGTCTCATCTCCAATGACGTGCGGCAGCTTCCTCACCTTTGATGATGTGCAGCAGCTGTTCCACCTGCTCTGCACAGGCGTCCAAGAACTGCCGACGCGACTGCTCCTGATGCTTCCGGGGCTGGTCGCGAGATGACTCCAAGATAGTGGCGTACTCCGACTCCTCTGCCATGTACAGCTAACATCAGTGGGCCTCGATCGCAGATGGGACATGCTCGTGTTCATCGGGCACAAACAAGCAAATAAACAAACACAACGACGTGGTCCTTCTCAGTAGACGCACACTGTGTTGTTTACTGTTGGCTGCACGTAACTCTGATACTAAGGAGGCTCTCATAATCTCCTCGCTTCATAAGGTTCGCTCTGCCGTACAACTCGAGTATCATACTATGGACTATTCCATGTTGAATTTAGTGAAACCGCAACAGAGAACGCTTGGTCGATTAACATCCGCTAAAAACGCATGGGTGCATGTTCGAGAGGGGGCATCGATAAACTACGCCTGAACTGCGTATTTGTGTCATAAAACAAACGAGCGATATTAAGCATAACATCAATTCGCCATCAGCTTACGCATATACCGCTAACAGTTGGCTATGACACCGGTAGCATGTGTCACCCTCCACACTGGGGAAACATGTCCCAAGTTATTGACAGCCCACAAACTTGCTAGCCACTGCGTTCTACATACACTCGTAAGTACGCAAAGATGGGATGCTACCTCTGCTGTGGGCAAACTATACGCTTTGTTGCAAGCTGTGTGGGCGCACTCGATAAACTCGCTCGCTCGTACCATTCCCAACTGGATATGTCGACATTGTGTCCGTTGACGGATAAGGTTATCGGAATGTCACAATACATTCCACCATCATATTCATGGAGGTCTAATGGTGGTGGTGGTGGTGGAGTCGTGCTTTAGGGCACGTCATCTGCGTTTGTCATCTTGCGCCCATTTATATGATGCCCATGGGTGACTGCTGGCAAAAGTGCCGGTGGTCGATCAGTCCTAGTTAGTTATTAGGGTTTTAGGGCGCATCAACTGCAGTAGTTATGCAGCGTCCATGCCAGAGGTCGATCAGTCCGCAATCTAGGCCGTTCGGTTCGCAGGCAATGATTCCTAACCTAGTACAATGCATACATATCACTGAAAGCACAACCTCTCCGTTAAAAATCTATGTTCGCAACTGGGTTTTCACCTTCCAGAAATGTCTCAAATCGTGAGCTCATCATTATATAGGATACAGACCATCCCAGGAAGTCTCCTAAATTGATTTTTTCGTCATCCACCTGCGGCGACCCCACAGAAGGCCAGGATCGGGCCACGGAGCTCAGCAGTCATCCAGCACACGGCCCGCAGTGGTCGTGTCGCACTATCGTCGGTCCGTCGAGATGCGACACTGTCGGTCGGCGGGAGCGCGACACTTCTGAATACGACCAAACGATACTACTTGCCTGCGGATGCTAGAAATTGTCGGACACATGGAGGTACGACACTACCCGGCACGAAACCACCCGACCGAGATGCCACACTGCAAATCCACTCAGGTGCGACACTGTCCCGATCGCGGAACACGGCGAGGCGACATTGCTAACGGTCCACGGAGTTGCGACACTGCAACACGACCGCAGCCAGACAGAAAAGTGAGCGCTCGATGATGCGTGCCCCACAAAATATCCATCGCCGTCCATCCCAATCACGCCGCAAACGCCTGCAAGGCCAAACTCACCGAACGCAGCGAGGTCAGTAGTGGGCGGACCAACGCCGCTTCGTCTCTGTGAATCTGTGCGGCGAGTGCGCGTGCCACGTGACGATGCTCTCGCAAATAAATTGCCGGCAAGCCGCGCCAAGTGACTGACAGTTAAGCCGAGGAGGGTTTTAACAAGCTGAAATTGATACCATTGAGGGGCTGAAGTAGGCCGTCAACAAGCGATTGAGCGCTGCTCGAGTCCAGTTCCATTCAGACGAAGCCAGCTGGATGATGACAAATGGCCGGAGGAATTTCCGAGGTATTCCAAGTATCACTTGCTTGTGTCGGTTTCTATGGCAGGTGATGCAAAGCTACCCCAAATAGGTACTGAATAAAGGTACAATGTTGATGCTCTTGCTTCTCTGTACATTTCAAACGAGTTCGTTCTAATGATGCACGAAATAAACTTCCTGCAAGGTGAATATAGTAGAACATTCATGTCAAATGGTAACTATACAACTACAAGGATACTCTCTTTTGATTTCAAGAGAAAATGAAGAACGGGAAAGGCAGATATCCAGAATGCGCACGTCCATACCATATTGGAGTTGACCGCAAACCATGGCTTCCTATTGGAGTAGACCGCTAACCATGGCTTCGAATTGGAGTGGACCGCTAATCATGACTTCCAATTGGAGTGGACCGCTAACCATGGCTTCCTATTGGGTGGACCGCTAACCACGGCTTCCTATTGTAGTGGACCGCTAGCCGTGGCTTCCTATTGTAGTGGACCGCTAACCATGACTTCCCATTGGAGTGGACCGCAAACCATGGCTTCCGCGACCTAAGTGCACTTGGAACAGTTGCAGGGGCTATGCAGAATTGCAACCACAGCACGGTACGGCGCAGGCAACAAGCGCCGCTCACTTCTGTTTGACGTGACGTGACGTGAGTCAGGCAATTTTCGGATGATCAGGCACAGTCTGGACAGACTGTTTCCCCGATCGTCGCGGACGCGACGCAGTATCAAGGCGCGACTCGTCACCCGGCCGGCGTGGGTGGCAGCGGAAGGTCTGGCGGCGGCCCGCCATCAGTCACGCCCACCGGATACGGGCGCGGTCGGCTGGCTACAGCCGGATACAGACGGCCAGTGTCATCAGCTGATGACGCGCCAATGGGCAGCCCCTTACCACCGACTCCGCGACACGTCAGCAGGTGATGCCGCACAGAAAACCGGTCACAACTGAATCCCAGTGTGGACAGCACAGCAGGCCAGTCGACAACTGAATCCCAGTGTGGACAGCACAGCAGACCAATCGACAACTTAGTCCCAGTGTGGACAGCACAGCAGACCAATCGACAACTGAATCCCAGTGTGGACAGCACAGCAGACCAGTGGACAACTGAATCCCAGTGTGGACAGCACAGCAGACCAGTCGACAACTGAATCCCAGTGTGGACAGCACAGCAGGCCAGTCGACAACTGAATCCCAGTGTGGACAGCACAGCAGACTAGTCGACAACTGAATACCAGTGTGGACAGCACAGCAGCAACCATAGTCAACGCCGGTTCCGGGCCAACCGTTCAGAGAACGAAAGCGGTCGGTCAGGTTCCCCTCTCCATTCGCCACCACTACCAGAGCTGGCTTTGTATTTATGAATACTGAGGTTGACGAGTATAACTTTCGGGATTTCACATGAGGAGATCATAAATATAATCTTTCCTTTCATTATTTTTTGACACCATACACTGCGGTTTGCACGTTGAATATTATGTATCTGATTAATAACGAAGAAGAAGAATTGAATAAGGAATAACGAGTGAACCTGATAAAACAGATGGATGTTGGATACGGTGCTCGTGTTCTTTAACAACTATAAAATGTACTATTGATGAAGTTAAGACCTAGAACCCGGTGTAGAACACTTAAATTTCACAGAAGCATAAAGTGAGCACAACTTCACTTTCCTGTAGAGGATAATGCCCTGGATGACAAAAAACCAGGACAAGGTAGTTTTTACTCAACCTTGGCCATTAGCGCAAGACGAGACGAACACCGTATCAGAGCCAGATGGCAGCTGTCATCTATATGCCGGGTGTGTCACCTATCTGCCGGGTGAGAGCAGCGGTGCCCGCACCGACAACAGAGCCATATGGCCGACACACGCTGGTGTGGCTGGGTTAGTGTCTGGGTTCAGGTGTTGTCGCACCTCACGCGCACTTGGTGTGGCTGGGTTAGTGTCTGGGTTCAGGTGTTGTCGCACCTCACGCGCACTTGGTGTGGCTGGGTTAGTGTCTGGGTCAGGTGTTGTCGCACCTCACGCGCACTTGGTGTGGCTGGGTTAGTGTCTGGGTCAGGTGTTGTCGCACCTCACACCCGCTTGGTGTGCCGACGGACTGCAGTGTTGTTGAGCCTCACCTGCGCCGGAGTCGGTGGACAAGTTATGCGAGTTGGCCAGGTCGTCGACGGTCTCGACTCCGCTGTCGGAGCTGGCTGACGTTTCGGTGACGTCACCATCCGTGGCGCCCACGCTGCCGCCGTCCGAGCTGGGCGACCGACAGCGCTGCAGGAACTTCTTCAGCGTTCCCGAGCGGTACGCGTAGGCATCCATCTTGGAGGTCACGCAATCGCGCACCACTTGGCTCTTCTCTGAAGAGCAAGAGGTCTGTAGGTTAGTACCGACACATCGCACATCAACATGTAAACGTCGGTGGCCGTCGAGGGGGGGGGGGTACAACGATGGTTGAGACCCCTGAGTCCGCACAAGCTTTCATTAATTTTGTTGCCAGCATTTGTACTTATATTTTATTGCTCAATTGATGAACTATTTGTGGACCTGTTAGCATGCGATATTCCCACAAAGTATGAAGTCATGAAATAAAAACTGTACAATATACATGATGACATTAATAATTTGCTAAAGCTGTGCATAACAACTTGTCTTATAACCTCAACTTGTCCTGAAAAGGGCAACAGGAAGCCAGATCCCTACAAAACTACAGAACACTACAACTAGAATACTGCAACACTACGTAGCACACTGCAACTAGAACACAGCAACGCACTACAATAGCAATACACTATATGGGAGGCACCAGGCCGACTGGACATTCATTATGCCTCTGCAACTCCACGTGACTGCAAAACACGTCACCGTTGCCAGCCTCCGATGTCATTTTCGGCGTGCCACCTGTCTACACCTGGCGTTCGATTCAAACATCTCAGCCTCCTGTCGGCCTAACTGTGCTCACAGCCGACACAAAGGAGGCGGCGACCGGCGGCGACCGCCAATTCGAACCGCGACCAGCCGCGTCTTCACCTGGCTTGCCCGACACGGAGCCCACCAAGAACACATTCGGGTCACGGGACGGGCCGGCCTGATGAATGGAGCTATTCGTGGTGCATCGCGACTCACCGCAGCCGCTCCACCACCACCTCCGGGTGATACGGTGCCCCTATGTGGCTGCGGGCACCTCGTGTTCCACTCCACGTCTGCACGTGACTTCTGTAGGGGGCGGCCGTGCCGTAGTACTCCTGACCTACGCTTAGCACGGTAAGCAGCGGCAGCTGCTTACCGTGACATCATCTCACAACTCCCGACGCTGGACCAACTCGGCTGGATCAACAGGCAATAGTCGAAACCGGTGGGGGAATAGTGCCGTGCGAACGGCCGAAAATCACGATGGAACATCGCATAGTGATATCCGACATGTTGCATTCGTGCCAACATCTTTACCCGCACCAGGCACCATTACAACTTCGCGAACAACTTGGTCTCAAAAACGTCTAATTGGTGTAGGCGTTATTTGCCCAGGTCACGTACCTTCGTCGACGATAGAGTCGAAGTCTGTCAGCGCACTGTCGTAGAGACGGACAGCCTCCTCATACATGCCCTCCAGGTCGTGCTCGGTGGCCCGTGTCACCGTGTCGATTGCCCGCTGCAACGGCAATGCATCCGGTCACCCGCTAACACACCATATCACATCCTTACAATACACTGCGACTCATCTGAGCAAAACACCCGGACACATCTTGTCAATACACTGGGACACATCTGGAGAATGCACTGTGATGCATCCTGACAATACACGGAGAAACATTTGATGAAAACTCCCCGACAAATCTTACTCAGACACGTCTTGTCAATACACTGGGACGTATCTTAGCAATATTCTGGGATACGCTGGGTCGACACATCGTGGCACCGTACCCAGTGATGCAAACCGGGTTGGTTAGTTGGTTCTGGATGGTTTCGGACTGCGCGGTGGAATAAATCACCCAGTGACAAGAACAGGTTGCCGAAGGATCAAAACAGGTCACTGATGGACCAGAACAGTGGACCGACGAGTCAGAACAGGTCACTGGCTGACCAGAACAGTGGACCGACGAACCATAACAGGTTATCGAGAAGTCAAAGCAAATCACTGCCGGACCGAAAAAGGTAGGCGACGGACCAGGACGGCAAGCCGTCAAACCAGGACATGTCACCGATATGTGAGAACAGTCAGAGAACCAAAAACAAGGCACTGGCAAAATCAGCCAGCACTACAAATCGTTGATAATCACAAGACCAAAGTTCGTGTATCCCCATGCACTCAGTTGTGCGTCAATGTTCAATAAAACTGCCATATTACTATGAAGATGGACAGCAAGACGTAACATGAATATTGCTGAGCATGTAAGCAAACACCAAAGTTTGCGATCAACCCGCCTGTAATTTTGATAGGGCACACAAAGGACATACAATGAATCGAATACATAACATTTTGCAGGTGAATATATATTATGTTATGCATCATCACCTTAAATAACACAATTTAGACATGGTATTTACGGGCGGGCAGGAGAATTTCATCGAAGAATTTGAGCAAATCGTCACCAGGAACAACAAAGCTGAACATATTACCAGACGGACCGGACAGCCACCTGTGACGGACGTCCGAGCCGTGTCCGGGGAACGTCACAACTGACGGACCGGACAGCCACCTGTGACGGACGTCCGAGCCGTGTCCGGGGAACGTCACAACTGACGGACCGGACAGCCACCTGTGACGGACGTCCGAGCCGTGTCCGGGGAACGTCACAACTGACGGGCCGGACAGCCACCTGTGACGGACGTCCGAGCCGTGTCCGGGGAACGTCACAACTGACGGACCGGACAGCCACCTGTGACGGACGTCCGAGCCGTGTCCGGGGAACGTCACAACTGACGGACCGGACAGCCACCTGTGACGGACGTCCGAGCCGTGTCCGGGGAACGTCACAACTGACGGACCGGACAGCCACCTGTGACGGACGTCCGAGCCGTGTCCGGGGAACGTCACAACTGACGGACCGGACAGCCACCTGTGACGGACGTCCGAGCCGTGTCCGGGGAACGTCACAACTGACGGACCGGACAGCCACCTGTGACGGACGTCCGAGCCGTGTCCGGGGAACGTCACAACTGACGGGCCGGACAGCCACCTGTGACGGACGTCCGAGCCGTGTCCGGGGAACGTCACAACTGACGGGCCGGACAGCCACCTGTGACGGACGTCCGAGCCGTGTCCGGGGAACGTCACAACTGACGGGCCGGACAGCCACCTGTGACGGACGTCCGAGCCGTGTCCGGGGAACGTCACAACTGACGGGCCGGACAGCCACCTGTGACGGACGTCCGATCCGTGTCCGGGGAACGTCACAACCGCTTGCGACCGGGCGGTCGGCTAGTGGTGGTGTACGAAATGAGTCGTCATCGGCAGCCAAGTGGCACCACCTTGGCAGCCAAGTGGCACCCCATTGGAAGCAAAGTAACGTCCAGAAGTAACCAAGTCACGTGTCGCGCGTGAACAGTACAGTCGGATGTTGCCTGCACACGGCAGCACTCTGACTGACACCGTCATGACGCTGTCCGGCCGGACGCAGACGCATCAATACCGGCCGGACACAGACACGCAGCCATAGAAATTCATATAAAGCTTCGAATCCAAAACATCAGTCATGCTTTCGTTCCAGTATGCTCATAGCTGAAATAGCAGTGAGGGGAATACAGCACAACTATGCATGCCAAAACAATAAACAACTCATTTCAAGACAATACGAAGCGTGGACTGGACGATACCTGGAACAGTACCACAGGCTAATAGCACGACTTTTGCTCTCCGCATGCCAGCCTCGAGATATTCTAGGGCACCTGGAATTACTTAGGAGATACCAGATGAAATTACGTCATCGCGTTCTTCTTGGCTAGGAGCATCATTATGATCGTTGTTGTTGTTGGGATTTTGGGACGCATCAACTGCAGAGGTTATACAGCACCCATAACTTCGTCAGTCAAACCAGGTGTGTACGTATCGACGTGGAGTAAATAGGAAGACTGGGGACCACGACACGCTAGTCACCTTATGGCGACGTGCTCTAAAAAAAAGAAACAAAATGCTTAGCGCTTGTATCCTACCTTTGTTGGCGCGGGTACACGACGTCAAATTCAACCGCAAGGCGAGTTCAGCGACAAGGCGTGACCCGTCCCCCAGTAGTTCGACCAGGGTGGGCGATGGGGTTCCAATGAAGCGGAGACGTTCCGCTCGAAGATGACGACATGTGCCAATAATATGGGCCACAGACAGGTAGTCGCCGCAACGTGGACAGGCTGGCCGTTCTTCCGAGCGTAGAAGGTAGCGAGGTGTAAAATACTTGTATTCTAACCGCAGGCAGCACAGAATCACTTCCTCGCGCCTCGATCGTCGCGAGCAGGACTGCCACGCACCCAGGCGAGGTTTTAAAATTTTAAGTTTGTTGCCCAGGACAGCATCCCAAGAAGACTGCTACTTGTTGTGCAGGTAAACAGATATATTTCGGTAGAAGTCCCTTCCAGGGAGTGGCAACCGACGCGTGAATCGTGCATTCGCTGAGCGTTTATCTGTTGCGTCCGCGAGCTTGTTTCCAATAATTCTGACGTGACTTCGTATCCAACACAGTACCACACCTTTTCCCTCTTGTGCTAAGGAAGAAATGAGCAACAGTATGTCTTGTATCATTGGGTTAGGGAGTAAAATCGCTTCAGGGCCAAAAGACTACTGAGAGAATCAGACAAGATCAGGTGTAAATCCTCGTCGCCTGCCTGGATAAAAGAAAGAGCCTTGGCAGTAGCCGCCAGTTCTGTTGTGAAAACGGGTGCATGTGGTGGCAGTGTAAAACCCCGAGTAGTGCTACCATATACAAAAGCGCTACCGACGCCTGTCTCAGTTTTAGAGCCATCGGTGTACGTGGCCGAATACCCCTCGTACGACTGGATGGTATTTAGGGCTCGTGCCTGCAATATACACGCATATGATACTTTGTTTGCAGATTTCATCTACAGAAAGATCAATATTTGGGGGGGTCAATTCCCATGGGGGGAGTTCTGGTGGGTGTTGTTCGGAGGACACCACGCAGCGTGATCCCACTCTCCTGAAATAGTTCTCGAATTCTTACGCAGAACGGATTCATATATGGAGGCCGTCTGTGTTGAAACAGACGCAAGTTGTGGGGTGAAAATACCGCTTGATATGTGGGGTAATCGGGAAACTGTGCCAGCTTGATAGCATACCGCATGCCTATCATCTGACGGCACATGGCGAGCGATAGTTCGTTTGCTTCAACAAGGAGACTCGCTGTTGGCAAGGTGCGGAATGCTCCAGTAGCGATGCACAGTGACTACCAGGCGTGTCGACTACCAGGGTCATTTTGCGCCCATAACTGTGTTTACCAACAGCAACTAGTAATCGTTAGGATCGGTGATATACTACATCAAAGCGTGCTTGTTGAAGGAAAGTAAAAATGTTCCCAGACATCACGACTTCAGAGTAGTTTCCTATTAGCGTATGCAGGGTAGTGTCGGCGTCCTGCTGTCCTAAAATCTGGCGTCGCAGTGGTTCTAAAAGCACGCATCCTACTAGAACGTGATATACGGTAAGCGGGTCTGAACAGCGTGGGCATAAAGGTGGGTCATCACCGGTAAGTATGTAGCTATGTGTCGCGAAGGTATGACCTATCCTCAGTCTGCAAAGTACTACTTCCTCCCGTCGTTGTGCCCGGCTCGAGGACCACCACAATCCTAGGACTGGCTTCAAAACCCTCAGCTTACTATACTTTGAATTCCATGCTCGTTGCCATTTTAACCGTATACTTGACAATATTGTAGGATAAAAATATCTTGGAGGGAGCCGTAAGTGGACCTCCCGACCATTGGTGATGGCGTGCTTGGCAGTCATGTCAACAGCTTCATTCCCAGCAATTCCGACATGGCTGGGAATCCAGCAGAAGATGTCAATGCTGTTGACGTCATTCATGGCTTTGACGACTCGTGTAATCCTGGTTGAATGCTTTCAATGCCTGGAGACTGCTCAAGGAGTCAGTGAAGATCACGTGTTTGGTGGCCTGGTCTTCTTGTATAGAGTACAGGGCTTGAAGAATTGCGTACAATTCAGCAGTGAAAATCGATGCTTGTGCTGTTAAACTAAAAGACCAAACACCGTGTCGACCGACGTAAGCGCATCCAACATCCGAGTCGGTCTTGGAACCGTCCGTGTAAATCCGAGAGAAATCACGGAATTCGTATATCTTTTACAATGCCAGAGTGCGGAGTTCCTCAGGGCTCGCCTGTCCTTTCTTTGAACATGACAAAGTGACATCAATTTGTACTGGGACAACCTGCCAAGGGGGAGTGGTCGGCGTAATATTACGTGCCACACAACCAGGCCTAATACTACAATTACGAAGGGTTGAGGCCATATGAATGGAGAACGGCAATCCACGTTGCATATGGGCCCCCTGACGTGGCCTTGGTGTCCTAGCGAATATCCACTGATAGGCTGGATGCTTTCGGTTTTGTGCCACATTACATGCGTACCTGGCCCTTAATAACTTACGGCGCAGCGCAAGAGGTAGCTCGTCTACCTCTGCCATCATACTATCGGGCGGGGAGGTACGAAATGCTCCAGTAGCAATGCGAAGAGCTGCATTATGAATCACATCCAGGCGGCGCTTGGTCGTGGCACATGCTCCGTCATAAATACAGCATCCGTAGTCAATCTTAGAACGCACAAGAGATCGGTACATCAGTAGTAAAACATATCTATCTGCACCATACGAACATCTCGAGACAGTGTTCATCACCTGCAGTCTCTTTGCACATTTCTGCGCGAGGTCGCTGATGTGGATGCTATATGGGTCATTCCACGTCAAATCGCACAAGAAATTCCCCGACCCCCTCCGATTTTGATGAAAATTGGTACACCTGTAGTACCAAGTAAAAGAACACATCACGCCAACTTTTAGCCCAGAGTGACCTCTGGGGTCAGATCTAGAGGTCATCCTAGGTCACGATTTTTTACCGACTTGACATCAATAAATTGCAAATATCTCGTGTGTTAGTTGACTTAGAATGAAATTGGTGTCAAAGTGTGCAGAAGCCCTGGGCCATTCAGAAATATGGCAAAAGTTGCACGTGACCTCCCCGTGACCTTTGACCTAACCAGGTCAAAGTACACAAATATATTTTTATATATGTTTGCCTGCCCCTAATTTGACGAAACGGTGCTATGTTAATGGTGGTGATATTATCTAAGAACCTGCAAAAAAGAAAGGCGGAGACTTGAAAACTTTTTGAGATATCGGCCTTCGAGTATTGTCATAGGACCAAATGCATGCATGTCCCGAGGCTATTTACCATATTATCGATGATAACTCTGGTTACCTTCGTCCGATTATCGTCAAATTTGTTGCGCAAGTCGTCGGTGGCAAACTGAACTATTTTCCAGATTTTCAGGTTGACATGACCTCACATGAACTAACATGACCTTCGGAAGTTTGTATTGCCTAAATACATGCAATATTGCAACTTACGTGAATATTCATGGCCATGATATGATTCATGATAACCGAGAAATCGATAACATTGAGTACCGAAAGTGGACTAATACTGATAGGTCCACCTTAGAGGTGGTTACGCAAACTTCTGAAGATTTTGTGCGATCATTTTGCGAGCAGCTGGAAATACTTGTAAAGCATGATTTTGTCGCCCGTGCCCAAGGCAATTATCTGAAAGGCCTAAAGGAAACACTAGCTCCTGCAGAGGTAATTGTTATTGGAGATTTTTCCGAAAACTACGCTATGGTTACACAGGATGAGGTACAGTCCCACCACTGGAACAAACTGCAGGTGACAATCCATCCGTTTGTGGCTTATTGGCGAAACAACGCAGGGGACCTCAAACATTTTTCTTACTCTGCCATTTCCGACTGCCTGACGCATGATACTGTGGCTGTCCACCTGTTTCAAGGAAAACTCATTGAGCGCCTGGAAGCAGAATTAGGCCAGCACCCCAAGAATATATTTTATTTTTCAGATGGGGCTGCCTCGCTATACAAAAATTGTAAGAATTTCCTAAATTTGGCAGAGCATTCCGTCGACTTTGGAATAGACGCCGAGTGGCATTTCTTCGCAACCGCTCACGGAAAGGGACCGTGTGATGGCATTGGTGGGACGTTGAAAAGGTTAGCTAAAAAGGGAAGTCTGCAAGGAACTCTGATTGAGATCCCGGACCAGTTTTATCAGTTTGTAAAAAACCATGCCACCGTGGTGCGTGGAGTATTTTCCAAAAACCGAGTGGGTCAAAGAAACTAAAGCGTTGAATGACAGATTCGCAGCTGCTCGCACAATACCGGGAACAAGGAATGTCCATCGTGTTACTCCGTCTCCACGTAATGGTATGGTGGTTGTGAGATGGTTTTCCGGCAGCGAGACAGGCCGTGAGGTACGTGTGGCGAAAAAGGTTGGTAGTTCTTCGTGAATATACGGTACTGCTGTTCAACTTGTTTTATGGTCGCGGCTATTTGCATATCAGAAACATTTACTGGCCCTCCCGATAAAATGTTAGTACGAAACGCACGCGAGCTGAAACAATATATTCAGGCTATAAAAACCGAGGAAACATATTTTTTGGCGAAAAACTTTTGCCAAAATAAAGATAGAAATATAATTTTGTTACAATTCTATTTTCCTCATCACGCCGCGTTGATTGATGTATCACATGACTTAGCTAGCTGAACATTTGATCCTGACCCCAGTTTACCTCCAGGTCACCCTAAACCGAGGTCAAGTGATGACCTAGCTTGATTATATTATACATCATGATTAACCAGAGGATCTCGATGGCATTAAAATTATTTCTCTATCTTGATTCTATATAAAGTTATTGACGAAAGTGTGACATGACCTCATAATGACCTCACGTGACCTTGCAGAAGACACTTGTTCAAAATAAAACTTGGCTCGTTTGGAGTAGCCTAACCTAAAACTAGGTAATATAGCCTGTACGAGCCAAATTCAGCGTTTTTTGTTCAGGAAAATATTTGTGTTTCCCTGTTGGCTTGTAATAGAGAGGTCACTGCCAGGTCATGTGAGGTCAGGTCAACTTGAAAATCTGTCAAATAGTTCAGCTTGCCACCGATGATTTGCCCACCAAATGTGACGATAATCGGACCAAGGAAACCAGAGTTATCATCGATGATATGGTAAATAGCATCGGGGCATACTTAGATTTTGTCCTATGACAATACCTACTCAAAGGCCGATATCTCAAAAAGTTTTAGAGGCTCCGCCTTTCTTTTTTGTACGCTCTTAGATAATATCAGGACCATTAATTCAGCCACGTTTAGTCGAATTAGGGGCAGGCAAACATATAGAAAAATGCATTTTTATACTTTGACCTCGTTAGGTCAAGGGTCACGGAGAGGTCACGTGCAACTTTTGCCATATTTCTGAATGGCCAAGGGTTTCTGCGCACTTTAACACCAATGTCGTTCCGCTAAGTTAATTAACATCTAATATATATGCATTTGATTGTTGTCAAGTCGGTAAAAATAGGCGACCTAGGATGACCTCTAAATCTGGCCCCAGAGGTCACCCAGGGCTGAAAGTTGGCGTGTGAGGTTCGTTCACTTGGCACTACAGGTGTATCAACTTTCATAAAAATCGGAGGGGGTCGGGTTCAAAATAGCCAATTCTTGTGCGATTTGACGTGGAATGCCCCATATGTCAACCGGCGGTCAATCCACACACCTAGAAACTTGGCAGCTGGTTTGAATGGAATGCGGTTTCCGTTGAGCATGATCACCGGGTCTATGCAACAACGTTTGCGACAGAAGTGAACAGCGACGGTCTTTGCTGTAGACATTGCGAAACCTGTTTCGTCACACCAATCCTGTATCTTCTTGACAGCCAACTGGAGTTGTCTCTCAATCGAATGTACAGTGCGCGAAGAGTACCACACGGCAGTCATCCACAAATAGTGCTTTCCCTACAGAAGTTGGCAGTGATGCACCCACGTCATTGATTGCGATAGCGAACAACGCAACACTCAGGACACTTCCCTGCGGAACTCCATCAGCTTGTTGGAATGTGCCAGAGAGGAAACCTCCTACTCTGACACAAAGTTCTGGAAGCTAATACATTTTTCAGGAAAAATCCCATGGAGCCTCGGATACCCATGCGATGCAATTTTATGAGAATACCGTGTCTCCATGCAGTATCATATGCTCAGTCAATGTCGAAAAATATTGCAGCTGTGTGGCATTTCTTCCTAAAACTAGAGCGCACCACATATTCGAGTGTTAAAACGTGGCCAAGCGTGCTGCGGTGTTTTCGAAAAGGAGATTGTTGTGTTCTAAAAACCACATTAGTCTGACATTCACCATCTTTTCAAACAACTTACATAGGCAGCAGGTTAACGAGATGGGGCGATAATGCAGTGGGTCCGTTCCTGTTTTGTTTGGTTTACGTATAGGCACTACGATTGCCCTCCGCCACGAAGATGGAAATGTACCGGTTGTCCACATGTCATTTAGTATCTTCAGGAGGGTTTCGAAGGCTTTTGCAGGCAAACGTTTGATAATGTCATTGTGCAATGTATCGGAACCCTCTGCTACACTCTTCAGAGTACTGACAGCTGCAGTCAGTTCGGAAACAGTAAATGGAGTATTGTATTCAAGGTTTGTGGTTGAAAAATCAATGGTGCGTGCCTCGCAACGAGCCTTGTAGTTTGAGAAGTACACACTATTACTATTATTCGATCGTGCTGATAAAGCTCGTCCGATCTCGTCGGCCACTTCTTCCGGGTCGATGATGTCTCGGCCAGCCATGTGAAGAGTGGGGAGTGGAAGTGGCGTATATCTTCCGGAGAAGCGTTTTATGCGGGACCATACAGATGACAATGGTGTGGAACGGTTTAAAGTGTTGACATACGCTTTCCACGAGTATCGTTTTGCTTCGGCGATGATACGTCTCGCGACTGCCCGCGCTTTTCGGAAAGCTATTAAGTTTGGCATATTATGGCAGTGCCCTAAAATTGCTTCACCATTAACTGTGTGGATGAAGGAAGAAGTTGCTTGGGAATAGTGAAAGATTGGAAGAAAATAAAGGATCATCACTTAAGGATTAAAAAGCGGAATGCCTTTCACTTCAGTCGCATGCACTTTACATTGTTTAGCAGTCGTATGCATGATGACTGCCCATACATCAGGTGGCAAAATGGTAAAAACCTAAGATGAGGATGAAATAGCACAACTCCATTAACTGTGAATTTCCAGGCCACATGGTGAATAATTTTACACTGTATTATGGTCCCTGATGAGATTATGACGTGTTATAAGTTTGAAAGCAATCGTCCAATTATTTTGAAAGTCATGGCACCTAGAACACCGAGTGTAGTTGGGTAACTTCGCCTGACCTGGTTATCTGACCTAAGATGACCCAGGGTTAAAAATGTATGGGGAGATGCGGAAAAGACCAATGAGCAGCCATTGCGAGGTTTTCCCTTGCTAACTCGATTAGTATCGCGGCAAATTAGGAAAGACCGCAGGGGGGGGGGGGGCAGATATCTGCCCCCGGACGTGCGCTTGCTAATATGCGTTCATATTTGGCCGACTGGTGTTCGGTATGTGAGCGTGTTTAAAAAGGACCCGAAGTATACTCGTTTGGCCTCCAGACAGGTTCGACGAGAAGAGGTTCTGGCTCGAAGAAACGCAATGCGATTTTCGTCGGTATAGTTGTGGTTGAACACTTTGAAAGCCAGTTCGGGTGCACGAATGGTGCTTCCACACTAGTCCGTCCACCATGGGACTGGGGAACGTAGGGGGGGGGGGGCATCAGTAGTTCTAAGGATGCAATCAGTAGCACGGTTGATGAGTTGTAAGGTAAAAGCTTCCGTGGACGACTGCCCGGCTTTAGCAGGCTTGCAGATGACTCAGGTATACAACCATGCACAGCGCGAAAAGCGCCGCCCTGGACCATCTGCACGCGCCGCCATCGCCCACACCAGCTAAACACCACCATCACGACTTGGTGGCGTGTCTGGAAGCCGGCAGCCACGTCTCAAGGTGCCTCCTGTCAGGGGCGGCGGAGCCGGCACCACCGGCTGCCACGCCGCCACCAGTCTGCCAGTCGCATGCCATAGAACCGGCCAAACCGCCGGCAAATCAGCAGCTGGTTCAGCATGAGTTGCAAGCCAAGCATAGCCGCAACAAAGCCAGGCAGCGGGCGGGACCCGTCCGTCACGGCGGCGCGGCACCTACCCCAGTTGGCAGGGTCGGGAATCGCCCGTGCAGCACTCATCCCAGTCTACAGCCATTAGCAGGGTCGGCACCCCCGTCACGGCGGCACAGCACGCACCCAATTTGATTGGATTGGATTGTCGCTTTACGACGCACTCAGCAGCCGAAGCCATATGGCGTCGCCTGCCGTTCACCCTGGCAGTAAGGGCGGGCATCGCGGGGAATCGAACCCCGTACTTCTCCCTTGCCAGGCGCTCAGCCTAACCACCGAGCTACCAGACGCCCCAGCACCCACCCGAGTCTACAGCCATTGGCAGGGTCGGGAACTGCCCGTGCAGCACCTACCCGAGTCTACAGCCGCCTGCCATGGTCTGCCGGCCATTAAAACGTGGATCAATGTGAGGCCTGAGGGTGAAATCTCAAGCTGCACAACACGTCACTCAGGCACATTTCATGAACCGTATTACGAGTGGGTATCCCGTGATCTTTGTGTTATCTTGCAAGAATCATTAGAGGAGCTGCAACTGTGCCTATGCACGCTGTTTATGACGTATTATGACGGTATGACGGTTGATGACTTTGCTAAAAATGACAGCCTCCACACGCCCGAGGAATTCCATCCACAAAAGGTGACCCATAGACCAGGCGTGTCCGGTTTTGACGCGGGGCGCAAATTCAACAACACAAATTGCCAAAACTTGCCTAGTGGATACTTAATAGTGTGTAACGCTAGGGCGATTCTACATCAAGAACCATGCCCATCTGATGTATGCATCTTTAATTCCACAAATATCATTAATCCACGTCGTAACCACAACCTTGCAATGAGCAAGCCACGAAGAGTAGAACAACGTTAGGACACCAGAGATCTCTACACGTACTGCGTACTATCACATCACATCACTTCAGACAACTGTTTATCGACAAGCATGCAGCCTAAGCTTGGTCTTGTTACCCGTAAGTCTGAGTGCATTCTCCGTGCAATACGGCGTAGGTAAGCAACCCAAAGAGTTATGGATCTACAAACTGGGCACATTGTGCAGTCTCGCGTAACCTTGCAAAGATTGGGCAAACTCGCATTAAACACGCTCCCTATCACACGCCGTTCGACAGACATCAGAGTGCAGCCTGTACTTCGCAATGACGGCTGCAAGGTAGTAGCCAGATGCGAAGTTCTACAGTCTGAAGGGACGGGCCGATTACTGAACTGTAAATCCACTGCTGCCCGAACACACCAAGTCTGCAGTATCTTGGCGGGAAAATGTATCTATAAAATAGGTTCACCTTGCTGGATACGCGACAAAATACCCGTTGCATTGAGAATATGGGTCGAACCTGGGTTCTCTTGCGTCACAGTAGGCCGGTTTGATATGCAGCAAGGCCATAGTCAGGCGTGATGGTGACGGTGGAGGGGGAGCTGTAAGCCCGCGCGGCCAGCGCTTCTCGAACCGCCAACACTTCCAACTGTTCGGTCAGGAATCGGGCGCAGTAAACTGGCGGGCCCAGACGACCGGGCTTAACACGCACTTGGTGCTATAAGCCTATGCACTGATACAAGCGTAGCTGATGTTTTTGTCGTATTTCGTGTATGAAAGGTCACCTTAAATCGCCTCCGTAATTTATGCTCATCAAACGTTTAGTCTGGTGAACTGGCAACGCATGGCGTGTCAACATTGCTCTCTGCCCCGGTGAGCATGCCTTGAGGAAGCACAACTGCCGCTTTCCAATATTCAATTATCGTTTAACAGTCGGCTGATTGTTGACACATCCATTAGTCGCAAGACCTTCAGTTCCACAGTAGCCAAATAAAGCACATTTACCCTCGTGGGGTGCACAGAAGCTGTAAACAGGCGCGAGAAAAAAAATGCCGGTCACCACAAATAGTCGGTGCTTCTTTCTCGGGAGTCAGAAAAGCATCATAAGAGAAGCGCACACTTCACAGTGCTCCCTGCACCGTCCCGGATAGCCACTGTACGCACGAGCATCGCCACCGATGTACACTACTGGGATTGATGAACAGTTTCTGGTCAATTCAATCCCATCAACACTAGGGGCGTAACATTCAGTTTTAGAAGTTTTGCAGACGTTCCACGGTATAGCTCATGCCACTGCCCATGGTCGTACGTCCAACCGTCCACAGACCAGTCGCGGCCATTTCAGGTGCATTCTCTGGAAAGCCTGCGTCGTAAGCCGTCCTGTGACGTTTTCCGTCTTTGCTTCCGATGCCCGCCACAGGGCGGCGGTAGCGACGCTGCCTTTCGTTCGCCTCTCAGAGCTGAGTCGTGACGTCATTTACTGACGGCTCTCTCTCTCTCTCTCTCTCTCTTATGTGGCTGGCGCGACCAGCACAGCCAGCGGCAGTGCGGGACGGCCGCGCTGCTATACGGCCTGGTAACAGCGGCAGTGCGGGACGGCCGCGCTGCTATCAGGTCTGGTAACAGCGGTAGTGCGGGACGGCCGCGCTGCTATCCGGCCTGGTAACAGCGGCGGTGCGGGACGCGTGATTTTTTCCAAATACGTGGAAGCTACAGGGCGCATTCGATTGGTTGATGGGCCTGCGGCGTGACGTCATTATCTCTGGTACCCAGAGTGCATCATCTGTTAGCTCCATTCGTCGCGTCGACGGAAATTTGAATTCGTCTCGTTTAGCAACGGATCCGTATTGCCTGAGTTCCCTTGAAGCTGTAAGAGAATGAATTGTGAGAGAAGAAGACTTGGAAGAAGCCAGTGTAATTGTTCAAGCAACCCTAACCTGAACCGGCGATCTTTTACTTTTGCACGTGGGTACACCGCGTGAGGTAGACACAGATGATGTAAATAACTAATGCTTTTTTCCAAAGGATAGTAAATCCGAGGTGCTAAAATCAAACTTCGCTGCAATCCTGGATCGAAATATTCAATTTTTACGAGAAAGATATGCTTTTTTGTTCATATCTGCTTCACCAGCACTTGTAAGCAGTCGGTTAGCATGCCTCGGGCATTTTATCCTTTGAAGAAAAAAACACTAATCCCTACGAAATATTTCACTTATGTATCATAACCAAACCAAACCTAATCATGCCTACACAACCTAAGTTCTCAAAACTAACCATCCCTCTAAGTTCTCACAATTGGCACCTCTATATCGCTGCGTTCCGATTGATGACGTCACGCTACAGGCCCATCAACCAATCAAATGCGCCCTGTAGCTTCCGCGCATTGGGAAAGTAATCATGCGTGCGGGACGGCCGCGCCGCCATCAGGTCTGGTAACAGCGGCAATGCGGGACGGCCGCGCCGCTATCAGGTCTGGTAACAGCGGCAATGCGGGACGGCCGCGCCGCTATCAGGTCTGGTAACAGCGGCAATGCGGGACGGCCGCGCCGCTATCAGGTCTGGTAACAGCGGCAATGCGGGACGGCCGCGCCGCTATCAGGTCTGGTAACAGCGGCAATGCGGGACGGCCGCGCCGCTATCAGGTCTGGTAACAGCGGCAATGCGGGACGGCCGCGCCGCTATCAGGCCTGGTAACAGCGGCAGTGCGGGACGGCCGCGCCGCTATCAGGCCTGGTAACAGCGGCAGTGCGGGACGGCCGCGCTGTTATCCGGCCTGGCAATAGCGGCCGTACGAGCAGTGACCCTGGGGCGAGCAGTGCTCGCTGGGAGCATGTCCGGCGCCACACCAGCAGAACTCCTGTCATATATTTTTGGGGCGGGGGTGGTGGCGGCCTGAAATGCTGGCTTTGTTGATGTCGCTTCTCATATGCTCTGGTATCGATTAACTGATTGCTGGGGCTAAGCGGTGTACCCACCCTCCACAGCACTGGGACTGGACGGTCCACTACCCTCCACAGCGCTGGGGCTGGACGGTCCACTACCGTCCACAGCACTGGGACTGGACGGTCCACTACCCTCCACAGCGCTGGGGCTGGACGGTCCACTACCCTCCACAGCGCTGGGGCTGGACGGTCCACTACCGTCCACAGCACTGGGGCTGGACGGCCCACTACCGTCCACAGCACTGGGGCTGGACGGTCCACAACCGTCCAGAGCACTGGGACTGGACGGTCCACTACCTTCCACAGCGCTGGGACTGGACGGTCCACAGCACTGGGACTGGACAGTCCACTACCCTTCACAGCACTGGGCCTGGACGGTCCACAACCGTCCAGAGCACTGGGACTGGACGGTCCACTACCTTCCACAGCGCTTGGACTGGACGGAGCACTACCCACCACAGCGCTGGGACTGGACGGTCCACTACCTTCCACAGCGCTTGGACTGGACGGAGCACTACCCTTCACAGCGCTGGGACTGGACGGTCCACTACCCTCCACAGCACTGGGACTGGACGGTGCATCATATGTGAACCAACAAACAAATCGGCGTTTGGTACGAAGCAGTCAGAATGTGAAATCGTGCACGAATGTCATTACAAATAGACAAAGATATCGGCACACCATTTACAGCCAGTAAAGCATGTACACACGAACAATTATGCTGGCTGGGGATCATTTTCACCCGATTACCAGCCTAAACACATGTCCCACTGGATAAGGCAAGATCATCTCAGCGGGACAGACAGGGCCTAGTATGGATGAGAATGGCTGGTGTAGAGGCGAACGACCCTCACATTCACTAACAGACCAATGCCCACGCGGACTGAAAGCACGATGGCCTGGACATCAAATCCGACAGAACTACGAACAGACGTTCTGACCCTCCCCCCCCTGTCGGAGGCCGGTGTCGTCACATCAGTTATCGCCCCCCACCATGTGACCCTCGGTCACAGTCTGCCCCGTCGGAGGCCGGTGTCGTCACATCAGTTATCGCCCCCCCCCATGTGACCCTCGGTCACAGTCTGCCCCGTCGGAGGCCGGTGTCGTCACATCAGTTATCGCCCCCCCAATGTGATCCTCGGTCACAGGCCGACGTGACCGCCCATCAGATGTGCTGTGTTTGGTATGCTCGCCATATGTGATGTGTTCGGTATGCTCGGCAGCCGTGTTGTGTTCGGTGTGCCCGGCAGATGTGCTGTGTTTGGTATGCTCGCAAGATGTGATGTGTTCGTTATGCTCGGCAGCTGTGCTGTGTTCGGTGTGCTCGGCAGATGTGATGTGTTCAGTGTGCTCAGCAGGTGTGCTGTGTTTGGTGTGGGAGACAAGTAGTCTAGGGGTAAGTTGTCCGTCTTACAATCGAAAGGCTGTGGGTTCGAGTCTCACCTGTCGCTACTCTTCGCCCGCGGCCAATCAGTGTGAGAGATTGGCGACGCTGCATGGCTCAACGGTCGATGTGTCGTAAAACCAATAACCAGCCAACCAACCTGTGTTTGGTGTGCTTGGCAGATGTGATGTGACGCGTCAGATTTTGATACTTGCATCTCTAAGTCCCTGTCTGGTCCTCATGCCACAAGACCGAGACGGACAGATACTACACGCCGTGCTATGCCAGCCATGAATGCTAACGGGACGAACAGAAATCATTGATAGAGAGTTGCACATTTGCCTGTGTGTTGGCGTGCTTGGGCATCTCTAATTAAAGGTTCCGTAAAAATGGCATGGACCCTACGCTGAGTGAGGGGCAGCTAATTACTCCAAGGCTATCCAAACCAGGCATAACAAGTTATCCCTAGTTCTTATTCAGGTCCTTCACCAAGGGCAGCGATAGTCGGGCGGGACGAGGCCCGCCGTCCGCCGGCGAGCTCACGGCACCGGCGACGGGTTGTACAATGTAGATACCATATGTAAAACGGCCACCACACAGGATGCCCTCATCCTGCGGGCGTCCAAAGGCCACGCGGCGCGAATGGTAGGTAATCGCGTAGAACACCCCCGAAGGCTAGGCCAACCAGAGCCTTACAATGGATCAGAGCCGCCACCGTAGATCAGAGGCACTGCAGTGGATTAGCCACCGCACCAGAGGAACTACAGAGGATTAGCCTCCGCACCAGAGGGACTACAGTGGATCAGCCTCGTCAGTGGACCTCCCACTGCAACGGATTTGGCCGCGACCATGGACAAATCGTTTTAGAGTATTATGACTAGCCGTCTCAAGATCGCTGCGGATTGTGGTCGCTGCGGTGGATTAGCACGGCAGCGGTGTTGGCGCAGCCAGCCATGTCAGCTGACGGTACCGGGTCGGGGGCGGGAGCTCACCGCAGCTGGCGGCGGCGGCACCCAAACGTCACCCTATACACTAGAGGAGCAGCACCCACATCTCACCCTACGCACAACGGAGCGGCACCTACACGTCACCGGAGCGGCATCTATACGCCGCGGAGCGGCACCTACACGCCACACTATACACTGAGGAGCAGGACCCATATGCCACCCCATACACTGAGAAGCGGCACTCAAACGGCATCCTATACACCGCGGAGCGGTTTATAGGGTGCCGTATAACCACACGTCACCCTATACACTGCGGAACGGCGCCCACACCTCACCCTATACGCCGCGGAACGAAATCCACACCTCACCCTGCATGACCGTAGGCTGCCAGTCGTGACGCATACCCGGTCGACCGCTGCCACACGTGTAGCGTGCACACGTGCCACGTGCCGCTGACACACGTGCCAGATGGATCTACCCCGCTGGCAAGGGTGGGTAACCGCTGGTGGGGGCGTGTGGGGGGGGGGTCACCCACACGTCACCCTATGAGGCCACCGGTTATCAATATCACAGCATCACATCCACGACACGACACATACAGGCGAGGCAGACCGCTGCCGGTGCACTGTTCCGCATGATATATAAAATAGCTCACGTCTCCCGACTTACGACACAAGCGTGGCAGCTGGCGCAATAGCTATGTTTCACATCCACACGCGGTGTCGGGGGCCTACCACTCAATGCTAAGTGTGACAGGCGTAAGCAGCTTCACAGGTTTCACACTCTTATCAGAAGTTCACATGAATTGATTGAAGGTATCCTACTCTTAGGTAATGTCTATTCGGTTATGTGAGGCAGAGGTCGGGGCACCACCAGATGAGTTCGTGCCCAAAACGGGTACTAAGCGGCTGGGATCAACCCGGTCGGGGACTGGAGAAAAGACCTAGGGTTCTTGTACGACCAATTTGACTGTCAGGTGTCGAACGACGTCGCCAACGTCTCACGCCGATTGATCGCAGCTGGACTCGGTGATCGACCGGATGTGGGACCGCGACATGACACATGGTGTCATATGGAGTGGATACAATCTCATCCCCACCCATCCCCATTATGTGAGCGGACCCAGTTCGGAATTGGCTGGTCGGCGCGGTGAATAGCGGACAGGCCGTACCACCGCTCAGACGTGCTGCCTGCCAACACCGGACCATGGTCGCGCTCGATAACTGCCGCGTCCGCCCTGCCACCGCGGCGTCACTCGGCGCGTTACGTCACCCCCGGTGCCATCAGTACTCCCTGCCTGCCGTCGGCGCGTTCCCGGAGCATTGACGTCATCGGCGGAGTGGCGCTGACGCGGCCGTCGTCCGTCAACCCGTCCACACGAGATATTCCCGAGCCTCCCCTCGGCCATACAAACAGACGGTGTTGAGCAATATCTGCGCCGCCAGCGCCGCCAGCGACCCCCTGTTGTGCTAATCGTCGGCCGAGAAATCCCCTCAGTCACGAGTCAGATCCCTGCATCATGCGGCCTGTCATCGACCAAAGCAACCCCATCTGGGTGGGACTCAAGCGACAACCTGTCGCGTCCGCGTCCGCCGCCGCCGCCGCCGCCCAGTAGTGCGGAGCGTGGGTGCGCATTACACAGCGGGCGATTGCGTCAGCGACCGGCGCGCAAGTCTCGTCTCTCACAGTCGGCAGCCACGCCAGTCTCGCCTCGGACACTCTTACAGTCGGCTGCCGCACCAGTCTCGCCTCTCACAGTCGGCCACCGTGCCAGTCTCGCCTCTCACAGTCGGCCACCGTGCCAGTCTCGCCTCTCACAGTCGGCTGCCGCGTCAGTCTCGCCTCGGACACTCTTACGGTCGGCTGCCGCGCCAGTGTCGCCTCTCACAGTCGGCCACCGTGCCAGTCTCGCCTCTCATAGTCGGCCACCGCGCCAGTCTCGCCTCTCACAATCGGCTGCCGCGCCAGTGTCGCCTCTCACAGTCGGCCTTCGCGCCAATCTTGCCTCTCACGGTCGGCAGCCACGCCAGACGATTATCCGCCAGTCTCGCCTGAAACAGTTTGCCGCCGCGCTAGCCTCGCCTCAAACAATTTGCCGCCGTACCAGTCTCGCCTGAAACAGTTTCCCGCCTCACCAGTCTCGCCTCAGTTTGCTGCCACGCCAGTCTCGCCTGAAACAGTTTCCCGCCTCACCAGTCTCGCCTCAGACAGCACCGGCAGCAGTGTCAACAACGGGACGATATCGCGGCAGCCAGTTGCGTGTATGCGGGGCCACAGGCTGGGGAGGGGAGGGGAGGGGGCTGGCGCCGACCGGCCCGAGCTCGCTCACACCCAGCGGCCGTCTCCACCGCTCTGCACGTGATCGTGCACGCTAGGCACGCCCGACGGCTGACAGCAGAATGGAGGCACACGGCGCGATGGACGTCCGTGCTCAGGCTTGGGCTTGGAGACGTGGCAGCTTCCGTAGGCAGTGTTCAACGGTTGGGGAGTGTAGCCCACGCAAAACGGCCGTGCTCCTCTCTACGCCATACCCAGATAAGGCTACCGATGCACTAAACGGTACGTGCCGCCCCAAATGAACGCGAACGCTGTAGCTTCAATAACTGCAACGTACATACTGGAAATGGACTTCTTAGAAGCAGGTTTATACCTTCACCACACGAATTCGCGCCAACATCCAAGTTATTTAGCCGGGGAAGAGTAGTCTAAGGGTACGTTGTCCGTCTCACCATCGAAAGATCGTGGATTCGAGTCTCACCGGTCGTTAGGAGACAAGTGACAGGTCGCATGGGGACAGCCGGCCGGCGCACAAATTCCCGGCCGGCGCGCTGGTGGGGCCGCGCCGCGCCGCGGTCGGCACGGCGACGGTGACGTCACAGGGCCCGGCTGGCCTGGCTGGCCGGGCACATTCCAGCCAGGTGGATACGTGGCGAGCCGGTGGGGACGTGGCCGACCCGGCCCTTCACGGACAGCGGCAGCGGGTAAGGCACGGTGGTGAAATACAGCGGTAGTGGGCGCCACGGGGTGACTAGGATGGTGGTCAGTCGATCACAGGATGGAGAGGGTGGACATCAAGACAACGGACGGAGGGGACAGTAGACAACCAGACAGCTGATTATGGGGAGGGTGGACAGCCAGACGGCTGACGATTGGGACAGTACACAGCCAGACAGCTGATTATGGGGAGGGTGGACAGCCAGACAGCTGACGATTGGGACAGTAGACAGCCAGACAGTTGATTATGGGGACAGTGGTCAGCGAATCAGCCGATGATGGGGAGGGCGGAACCAGTCCGAGTGGGGTGGGGTGGTCTGCCAACAACGGTCAGCGCAACACAGCAATGACGGGAAAGGGAAACGAAGACAGCATGGAATAACAGCGGCAGGGAGGATGGCCGGTGAGCAGGAGCAGCAGCATGAGAGGATGGAAGCAGGGATAAGCACCAAAAAGGCTCAGGTGTAGAGAGGAGGCAGCAGAAAATGGATCAAAGAATAGGTGCATCACAAGTATCCAGCTTGTTGTTATTTGTTATTTGGGCTTTAGAGTGCCTCGGCTACTGTGGTCATATTGCACCCAACTATCTAATTCGTTGGAGAGAACGATCTCAATGAAGGACAACACAGTCGAACCCATCGTACAGACCCTCCGCACTGGCCACACGAGCCGCGCCATCCAGGGTCAACTGTCGTACCCCGCTCCATCGGCACTTCGCACAACGCTGGTTGGCGTGCACCAGTCGAGCAAAGGATAATCCAGCCAAGCCTGTTATAGAGACACACACACACACACACCTCTCTCCGCCCACACGAGCTGCATCATCCAAGGTCAACTATCGTGCCCCGCTCCGTCGACACCCCGTCAAGCGCCATATGACGTGCACCAGCAGAGCGCGCCCTTGAGCCAGATTTGGCGCCTACCAGGGCGGCAGCGTTCACCCTGAAGCGCGTCGGCTCACCCACGTCCAGGTGTTGTCCGTCACTCGGGCCACAGTGGCCACCCGTGGTCACTAACGCCACGACGGCGACCCGTGTGGCCGACACGGCCTCGCCTGGTGGTGGGAATGGGCAGGTGGTCCCTGACACTGTTGGGACTCAGTCGACGTTCAAGTCCGGCCCCGGCCCCGGCCCCGGCCCAGGACACGGCCATGGTCCCGCTCCCAACACTACCTGCCACCCCGGACGCGGTCATGGTTCCGCTCCCAATACTACCTGCCACCCCCGGACGCGGTCATGGTTCCGCTCCCAACACTACCTGCCACCCCGGACGCGGTCATGGTTCCGCTCTCAACACTACCTGCCACCCCGGACGCGGTCATGGTTCCGCTCTCAACACTACCTGCCACCCCGGACGCGGTCATGGTTCTGCTCCCAACACTACCTGCCACCCCGGACGCGGTCATGGTTCTGCTCCCAACACTACCTGCCACCCCGGACGCGGTCATGGTTCCGCTCTCAACACTACCTGCCACCCCGGACGCGGTCATGGTTCTGCTCCCAACACTACCTGCCGCCCCCAGACACGGCCATGGTCCCGATACCAACACTACCTGCCATCCCAGACACGGTCATAGTCCCGCTTCCACGACGTTCATATCCAGCACAAGCCAACCGAACACAGAACTGTGCCAAGGCGCTTCCTAACCGCACCACTTCCTCACTAAATGCTAACCTGGGCGAGCACATTTTCCCCGCCCTTGCGTACTGCAGCGATATTGGATCCATTTGTACCATGGGCCCAGCCAGCACACCTCGGGTGACACGTAAACTCCGGCGGACACCACGGATTCATTGGTGAACCAGGTCCTCGCTCCAGCAACTAAAGCTGCAGTGCGCACCTCCCTGCACTCACACACTCCTGGCCGAGCGGGACAGGCAAGTGGGTACAGCCAGTAGCCTCCACCCACCCACTCTGGGCTGGGCCGGGCCGGGCCGGACCGGACAGGCACAAGGGTAGAGCCAGTAGCTAGCATAAACAGAACGCCCGCTCGGCGTCGCGGGCTGGGGTACGGACATGGCGTGACTTTGTGGTGGCGATGTGCCACACCCCGCCACGCTGGCGCTACTGCAGCGCAGCGTTCAGCAGCGTCAGGGCGGGATCTGCCCAGTCAGGTTACGACATGGCCGGAGGTTGCCACGGTCTCGCCGGGTCGGGGATGATTAGAGTCATCAAGCACGCGTCTGGTCGAGGGTTGTGAGTGGGCCAGGTAGAGCCTGAAGCACCACCCTGACAGGAAGAGCATGACCCATGACAGGCTGCGGACGCTGACGGCCGCGCAAACTGCGCTGCATTCGGCGACGTGTAAACAGGGCGGGGTAGCGCTGACGCTGACCATAGATAACCACTGACCAACAGCCACAGCCATGGCTACAGAACAGCACACCGTCCACTGCCACACGTCGTGGTCCGTACCGGGACCGTCCACTGCCACACGCCGTGGTCCGTACCGGGACCGTCCACTGCCACACGTCGTGGTCCGTACCGGGACCGTCCACTGCTACACGTCGTGGTCCGCACCGGGACCGTCCACTGCTACACGTCGTGGTCCGTACCAGGACCGTCCACTGCTACACGTCGTGGTCCGTACCAGGACCGTCCGCTGCCACGTCGTGGTCCGTACCGGGACCGTCCACTGCCACACGTCGTGGTCCGTACCGGGACCGTCCACTGCTACACGTCGTGGTCCGCACCGGGACCGTCCACTGCCACACGTCGTGGTCCGTACCGGGACCGTCCACTGCTACACGTCGTGGTCCGTACCGGGACCGTCCGCTGCCACCTACCACACGTCGTGGTCCATACCAGGACCGTCCGCTGCCATCCTATAAATGACATCGAATACCAGGAGTATTTATAACTTAACCCCTGATCTAAAATGAGCATAGCCTAAGAAAATGAGAACATGCCTAGACACAAATGTCAGGCGCAGTTTCCTCTCCGTTCCCTGGACAAGCCCATGTCCACCGCCAAGTATGACGAACCGTACCAGGGTGGTGGAACAGGGTGCCTAACAATGGGATGGCACTTCTGTGTACGCACAACTCTACAGGCATGTTCCCTCTTCCCAACCGTCCCGATGTACTGTTCATGATAACTACTAACTTGAAATACTGAACGAAATCTTCCAATTGCGAGAACGCATTTCAGCGACTGCCTTCAGACCCACCTTTGCGTGTCTGTGTAGGCAAAATGCCTTGAATATGGTGGCGCAATGTCCGCGAAAGTCCCTCTCCTTGTATGTCCTGTCCCTACTGGAACAGTATCTTGAGCAATAGCTGGCAGGAAAAACTGACACCAGAACAAGTGTTCGGATCTTGTCACCAGCAGGTCTAGATGGGCTCGTTACTCTGGCAGAGCTTGCAAACCTACAGTAAACATTGCCCCTGTTCACTGACCTTTGGAGCTAACAGTCCGCGGAGCGTTCGGAGGCTGTGGTGTTTCAGCCGAGGCTCGCCGAAGGTCAAAAGCAGCCAACTTTCTTCAGGGTGTAGACTCCTTGTCACAAACAGCGCCAGTTATAAATTATTCGTGAAATGGGGTGGAATATACCACTTTTTGAGCACTGAAAAGCCCTCGTTTCCAAGGACGTGTCCACCTTGTGCTTGTTGATGTGTGCTTATGAAGTCTCCATGACTCGTTCCTCAGATTACTCTGCGTATGAATAGCATGATTATGCTCATCATTACGGATTGAATACACAAGCATCTCGTGACACAATTCCAGATACAAAGATTATCTGTGACGTAATGTGTTGAACAATGCGATCTGCTGATAACATGGCATTGGAATCCTTATCGTTAACATAGGCATCCATATATTAGGTGTCTCCAAAATGTAACCAAAAGCATGCACCACTGGCTCAAACGGAGATCGAATGACCGAAGAGATTTAGATTTTTGAATTCGCATGCTTCAACAGCAGATTTTGCATCCTACTGTAAACGTTTCGACATCCAACACCTAATGAAGAAGATAATTTCACATTGAAGAGCGCTCGTGGTGCGGTAACCGCTGCAATAAATCTACACAATATCGATGTGGAAAAGCAGTGTTCGTTTCGGTGTGATATGAAATCGCTCAGAATCGGCCAATGAATAGTCAACTCGGCCAGTGGCGTGTCAAACAACTAGACTGGTCCGCCAACGGCGGGCCCACCCACCCGACTGGTCCGCCAGCGGCGTGTCAAACAACTAGACTGGTTCACCAGCAGTGTACCAAACCATCCAACCGGTCCGCCGGTCCGCCGATCGCGTGCCAATCCATCCAACTGGTCCGCCAGTGGCGTGCCAATCTACCCAACTGGTCCACCAATGAACTGCCAAGCCACCCGAATGCTCCGCCAGCGGCGTTCCAAACCACCCAGCTGCTCCGCCAGCGGCGTGCCGAACCATCCGATTGGTCCCCTAGCGGAGTGCCAGCGTCCCAAGTGCACACAATCTGTGCATGAAAACGCCACGGACGTGGGCGTGGGCCCCACCACGGGGCGCAAACACGCTACAAAAGCTTTGAAATAGACGTGCAGCGCACATTCCTGCATATTCTTTCCACGTACGACGCCTCCAGCAAAAGAAATGTCTGCACACAAAATGAGAGGTTGCACACAGGGATGATTGACCCAACATACCTTTACTAGAAGGTAGATCGAACTTTTCCTTCAAGCCCGCAAGACGTCATCAGAAGGTTTTTTTTAATATGGTAGTAATCTGGCTGCAGAATATTTTTCGCAAATCATGCGCAATGGTTACTTTTATTTTGAGCAAGTGAAATTATCTTCCACTCATCAAGCGAATTATTATCTTGTTCTGTTCTTTCCAGTGAACAATTGCTCTGGTCTTTTTTTGTCATGTATGAGCAATGTTGGACTTATTAATTGTGGTCCTGGATATGGAGAGGAGTATTTTGTGGTCATGCAGTATGAAGGGTATCTTTCTTAAAGCAGTATGCATCATAACTCGGTTCACACCCATTCCTGTGAATTTTGAGTATATTTTCTTGATCACAACAGCTCGTTGTCAAATATTACCAACTTAAGAAATCCACCCACAGATGAGGAAAATATATCATTTTCTGGAGAAGATAATATTGTTGATTCCAAAAATCCATGAGCAGCCTATTTGTCCAAACATGTGCCTACATACATTGACATACAGCAGTTGTGGAAAACAGCTTTTCCTAGGCAAGTTAGACCCAGAGCCAAGCACAGCACTGCATTCTTGCTGGATAGATTGCAAATGGATTGTCAATGATGCATGCATGCCTGAACATTGATGTAAAATTCCATTGTTATTCCAGAAATACCTTCCTGAAACATTCATGTGTTGCAGTCTGATTACCAAGACTAGGAATTCAACATCTAGATATAATGTTGGGATGAAGCACATCTCTGTTTCAGGTGTCATGCCTTACTGTGCAGTACCTCTTCATAGAAGTGGAACTGGGGCAAGCAAATTAAATACAGAAGAAATCTGAATACAAGATTTTGATCAGGATACTGCTTAAGCAAAATGTGTTAGCACACAATAAAACATGTTTCTGAAATGCTGGATGTTGGGGAACCAAAAGTATGCTTCAAGCATTTCCAAGAAATTGATAACAAAATAAAACTAAAAAAGAACTGCCTAAACCTGTCTTTGCAGAGAAGCATATGTATCCTACAATCAGCTGTTCCCACCATAACATTCCCGCCAACCAAAACCCTTGGTAATCCTGAAACTTCATGATGTTATTACTGTTTGTGTCATTTGTGGGATCACTTTGCTCTGTTTTACCTCTTTTGTTTGTATGTTTCCCATGTTTTTTCCTGACCCAAAGAAAAAGATAGAAAGGCCTGGTTAGGTTAATGCTCTTTTATTTCAGATTTGATGTTCTTTCTAAGAAAATGGATTAGGCTGGCTAATTTTAAGTTAGGTTACCTTGCAATTGCTGAAGCCTGAAATAATTAGTTCTTAGATATGACTTGTTTAAAAGCGGTTTTTGGTATTATTTTGCTTTTCAACCAAGACTAAGCTTCTGCAGTGTAAATGTATGAGTATATTATATTTGTCATGTTAATAAGTATGCACTCAAGCATCTTTATCAAAGCCTTGTTTGTGACCAAAAATACCAAATTGTATGGTTGCCGGTATCAAAATGCATTCTTATTGCAAAAAATAACAATCATGATAAACCCTAACATCAAACACTAAGTTAGAATTGCAATAAGTTAAGGTCAAGGTTTAGAAAACTGGATTATTTGTATCAGATTTGCTGACTGAAATGGTGGACGCATGATCCACATTTTTACAGGTACCAAATAATTGTGTAATAAATACAGACAAAACGACGTATTTATTTCCCTGATTGGCATATCAATTATGTACATTTCCATCTCAACAAGTGTTTCCTCCTATTGATAAAGACAATGTGGGCTGGATATAAAAATACAACATTTGTGTACATTTTCTGTTCTATCTTAATTAGTCTGGAATACGAGTATATGCCTTCTTGCTGAAAGTAGCATTCTCCTTGTCATGTGAACACGAGCATATCTTTATTGATGCAACACAAGAAATATTTTGCAATGTGTAGCATTATATCTTTTTTAAAGATGGTTTGAACATAATGACTGGCAGTCTCCATCTACAGTTTATTCTGGAAATCACAATTTAAAATACTTAGGTAATCAAGCATCCGTAGGCTTTAAGCAATCCAATAGCAGTGGGTTTGATGTGATTCAACATCGGTCTGTTTTAGGGCATCCAACACCAGTAGGAATGACAGTCACATATATCAGTGTAGGATTTCCATGTTTTTTATTCGTAGTGGAGTACAAAATTTTTAGCTAGATTACGATTTTTTGCTGGATTCCAGAAAAAAATTGTTACGCACTTGCTGACAATTAATCTTGTTTTAGTGGGGCTGAAAACCATTGTTAGCATTTTTATATGTAAAACATCTTGGAAAACTAAGTAGTATCCAAAATTTTGCTGCACTAAAAATGAGTTGTCTATAATCAGGTAGTATTGCTTTAATGGAATTAAAAATAAATGTTAACATTTCATGTTGTATGTGCTATACAAACATTATATATGTACATGCAGCTAACTGCTAAGTCAGCAATATGTCAGCAAGCTAAGTCGGTTGGTTATTTGGGCTTACGGGCGCATGGACTGCGTTGGTCATACAGCGCCCATAACAATTTTAGATGGACAACTTAAGAGGATTCATGCGAACAGCAGTACGCGATACTTCAAAAGACAGGCAAATCATTTCAGTGCCACATGTCCACGAGGTGTGCAAATCGCTTCAAACCTGGAATCCGAGAGAAAGAGAAACAGCTGTCTCGGAGCCACAACGCGCAATTCAGCCCACAACACCGTCAGCGAAACAGCGAAACGCAAGCAGCATCAGCGAAACGGTGAAATGGAAGCAACATCAGTGAAACAGCGAAACAGCAAGAGCAAGAACAAGCAAACATCATCAGTGAAACAGTGAAATGGAGGTAACATCAGTGAAACAGTGAAACAATAAGAGCGAGCGAGGATCAGTTAGAGTGACATGTCACGGTTCCGAACGTTTTGTGCTACATGTCAGTGAGGTGTGTAAATCGCTCTAAATTTGACATACTTGAGAAAACGAAACAGCTGTCCTGCAGTTACAACGCGTGAGTGGTCACCCAGGAGTTCGCAGAGTGACGGCGGCTGCGTGACTCCAAGAAAGCGTCTTCGAGAATCGGCGAGCAGCGGACAGGATATCAGAACGTGTCGTACCGACAGTGGTGCGTGACATCAAGGGCAGCTTGACCTGTCCTCCCCACAGAGCAGATGGTGGTGCGTTTGGTGGGTGTGCCCTAGCCTGAGGCAGCAGAGCACGACCTCGTCCCGCCTCGTCCTACATTAAGACGAGGGCCATTCCCCCAGACATGGCTTGATCGCTCGCAATTGATTTTCCTCCAGTATGTCCCAGCTAGACCGCCATTTCTTAAAAACAAAGGTTGCGATAGAACGGTCATATTCCCTCGCGGGGAGCGGCATAGATCGCATATAGGGGGTTTGGGCTGCTCTCTTCGCAGCAGCATCCGCTGCCTCGTTCCCCACGATGCCGACATGGCTCGGGATCCAACAGAGGACAGTAGCCTTTCCATCTTGAGCCAGCAGTCTAAGACGCCATAAAACATCTTGCACAATGGGGTCAGGTGGGTTAAACTGTCTTAGCGCCCAAAGACTGCTGAGGAAATCAGTAAAAATGGCATGCGAGGTCTCCCGCCCCACTTCGATAA
Organism: Imbricaverruca yamaguchii; assembly: GCA_034440575.1. Taxonomy (NCBI): domain Eukaryota; kingdom Metazoa; phylum Arthropoda; class Thecostraca; family Neoverrucidae; genus Imbricaverruca; species Imbricaverruca yamaguchii. The sequence goes on along the minus strand of JAOTOL010001267.1, from coordinate 157,450 downwards.
AACTGAGGGCCTCCGTGGTGGCAACCAGCTCCGATGTGTGTGGAGGTAGGGAAAAAGATCTTGACAGAGATCTAGAAACAAATGCACTGTCCACACATGCATCAGTCTTAGACCCGTCTGTATATATCGGGACATGTTCCTCGAATGAGGCTGTGTTCCAGGGCACGCCACAGACGGTCTTGTGACATAGCATCCTCCTTCCTCACCGAAGAAAGCGACATGTCTATTTTCGGAGTGGTCACTTGCCATGGTGGCGTCTGCGTAAAATTTGACTGCATGCTTCCCTTCAGTCGAATCCCACTGTCCTCAAAGATTATACGTATCCTAACGCAAAAGGGGATGGAATGCATAGTGCGTCCTCGACAGAATGATGCGATTAGGCGACGTGAGAAAACGTGCGAATATGTAGGATGGTCGGGGAATTGACGCAGCTTGCAAGCGTAGCGCATCCCGAGCATTTCACGTTGAGAGAGAGAGTGGCGGTTCATGAAATTCAGCCAGAAGGCTTACAGAAGGCGAAGTGCGAAAAGCGCCCGTCACAATGCGGAGGGACAAGTGGCGTACAGTGTCCAGTGTGCGTTTGCTTGTTTTACACGCATTTTCATATACAAAACATGCATAGTCCAGTTTTGCTCGGAGGGAGCGATACACCAGCATCATGGTTTTTCTATCTCCTCCATAGGACGTCCGTGCAACCATCTTCAGTAGGTTTACCGATGTGAAACACTTCTCCCGAAGTGCTTTGAAATGTTCCTTGTAAGTAAGACGAGTGTAAAAAATTACTCCTAAAAACCGGGCAGCGCGCCGAAAGGGAATGGGTCTGGACCGTTTCGACGACGCCGACAAAAATGTATCCCAACCGGTTTTGCAACAGAGAACCGAAGCCCGTTCTCTGAGCTCCAGTTTTCCAGGTAGGATACTGCTAGCTGCGACTGCCGGACCATCGATGGTGCGCTGGACGTGCAGCACCAAATTGCAACATCATCCACGAAAAGTGACCTGCCAATCTGTCGAGGAAGGGACTCGCATATATCATCAACCATGATGGCAAAGAGTGCAAGGCTTAGCGCACTGCCCTGAGGCACTCCTTCCGTCTGTGGATATCTCTCAGACAGGTGGTTTCCAATACGTACGGGGACAACTCGTCTCGACAAAACGTTCTGGAGAAAACGTCCAATACAAAACATATATACAAAACGTCCTATACCTATACAAAACGAGCCAAGGATTCCATACCTGAATGCCTTAATGAGAATGCCGCAGCGCCAAGCGGTGTCGTATGCTCCTTGAATATCAAAGAGCACTGCACCAACGTGACGATTCTGGTGGAAGGGTGCTCGTACCACGGTGTCAAGAGTTAAAAGATGGTCGACAGTACTGCGATTTTTCCTAAAACCACACTGTGCGTTATTTAAAATGTCATGTCGTTCCAGAAACCATGTCAGACGCACATTAACCATCTTCTCCATCAGTTTGCAGAGTGATGATGTTAATGATATTGGTCGGTAGCTCGTCGGGTCTAAGCTATCCTTGCCGGGCTTTAAGATTGGAATCATAGTAGCTTCACGCCATATTGATTGAAAGTCGCCTTTGACCCAGAGGTTGGTTGGTTATTGGTTTTACGACACATCGACCGTTGAGTCATGTAACGTCGCCAATCTCCCACGCCCATTGGTCGCGGGCGAAGAGTAGCGACAGGTGAGACTCGAACCCACAACCTTTCGATTGTGAGACAAGCAACTTAGCCCTAGACCACTCGTCCCAATTTTCACCCAGGAGTTCAGGGTCTTCAACATAGTAAGTGCACGTGATGGAGTGTGTTTCAGCATGTCGTTATGTATTTGGTTGGGGCCTTCAGAAACGCTGCGAAGGGTTCTAATGGCAGAAAGCAACTCATCTATGGTGAATGGTTCGTTATAGCATAACCTCTCACGGGTGGAAAAGTTCAATGGTTTTCTCTCGCAGTCTCCTTTGCGGCGTGCGAATACATCATTTTCGTTGGCTGGTTATTGGAGTTTAGGGCCGCATCGACTACATGGGTCATGCAGCGCCCGAATACATCATTTTCACTGCAGCACCGACATCGACTGGATATTGTGCGGGCCATCTCATTAGCCATGTCTTGCCCTGATTGCCTTACGTCACTCCTCCGTCCACCACGGAACGGGTGTGCGACGAGGAGCGCCAGAAGCAAGAAGAATAGTCAGCGGTGGTCTTGACCAGGACGTTCGTAAATTCCTCCACCGACACAGGTGTATCGCCAGGTGATACGAAAAAATCTTCTCCAGCTGCGTTTCATATTTTGACCAGTCAGCATTCTTAAAATTCCACCGGGGTGATCGCGTCCCACGTACGTCATCTTGGTAGTTCAACCATATTGGGAAATGGTCGCTGCCGAGAGGGTTGTCGGCCACGGTCCAGTTAAAAAGTTGGGTGAGCTGTGGACTGCATAGACTCAGGTCCAACGCCGAGGTACGGCCGGAGGGCAGTGTAAAATGGGTAGTGGTTCCGGTATCTAAAATAGAGACTTTGTATTAAAATGTAAGAGACTTAATTGTGAGAGAAAGATACTTGGAAGAAGCCAGTGTAATTGTTCAAGCAATCCTAACCTGAACCGGCGATCTTTTACTCTTGCATGTGGGTACACCGCGTGAGGTAGAGACAGATGATGTAAGTACCTATGTTTTTTTCCAAAGGATACAAAATTCCGTGGTGTTAAGATCAGACTTCGCTGCAATCCTGCATTTAAATATTCCATTTTATGCGAGAAAGGTGTACTTTTTTTGTGCATATTTGCTTGACGAGCACTTGTAAGCCGTCTGTTAGCAAGCCTCGGGTATTTTATCCTTTGAAGAAAAAAAAACACTAATCGCTACAGAATGTTTCACTCATGTATCATAGCCAAACCAAACCTAACCATGCCACTTCAACACCATTCAAATTTCCGCCGACGCGACGAGTTGAGCTAGCAGATGGTGCACTCTGGGTACCAGAGATGATGACGTCACGCCTCAGGCCCATCAACCAATCAAATGCGCCCTGTAGCTTCCGCGTATTGGGAAAAATAATGAGGCAGACGGGCCGAGGGTGCGCGGCTACCCCGATAAAACTGAGCGGACAGGTAGACCAGGGGAAGCTGGCCTACCTGCTCGTGACAGGAGAGGGCTAGTTGATTGGTTGGATGAAGGACATCCAAAAGGACGTATCCACGGGATGGATACTGGGAAGGGGAGAGGGGGACGGGTGGTGGAGACTACGTGAGTCCCCACCTCCCCGGAAACACCCCCGTGCTTCCAAGCCCCTTATCGGGGCGGCTGTGGTAACCCGAGGGAGCGGCATTTCCCTAGCCAGCCGTGTGACGAGGCTGACCCCACTGCGGGGGTCAGCAAGCTATGTCATGCATAGGTGCAATTGTGCCAAGGAATGCATCTGGTAGGAAATGCCCTCAGTAGCAAAAGTATTCAAAAAATATGCCCATGATATATGCAAATGGGATAGATATTGCCTGAGTGTAGGTGAGTGAAGCATTCCTAAAGTTCACAAACAAATATTTATGATGAATACACATGATGTGATGTGAATACACAAATGACATTTCTGCTGGCAGAGCTCAGGATGAATCGCACTCGAACTCATCTTGGGCGGACCACACAACCGGGATCATCCTTTAACAAACACTTCTCCCAAGGACTAGTCCCACAACTAATGAGCCGAGTTCACCCGCGATTCATTGTAATTATTGCAAACTTCCGTTGTCGTCTTTCGACAGATTGGCGATTAAGATCTCAAGCGCTCCCAAAAGACATTTTGTGGCCCCGGTCTTCCTTTGCACCATTCCGAGTTTGTGCGCACCATTCGCCACCGACGCATAATACGCCGCTCTGCCTCAGACCTGAAAATTGGCTGTGGTTAAATTAGCGAAGGATGAGGTTATAAGCCAACTTCATGAGCAATGGTAGAGAACATGATAACAAAAGTATACTTAATCGATGTCAACCAAGTTTATAAATGCATACCTGACACTCCTCACCAGCTCACACCGCGCACATCATAAATATTCACAGCACACCCTACGAGTATGCCTGGCAGTCATCCAGGCATTGGATGACTGCCCCCAGGATAGCAGTAGTAAGGAGTCAGTGCTGGTCATAGGAGACTCTCGTGTGCGACATTTAGAGCGGGTATTTTGTAAAGGTAGGAGGGACAGGAGGTGCATCACCAGGCCTGGTGCCAAGGTGAAGGACCTGGAACCTGCGGTGGCACAGGTCACCAGTGATCACCAGTTTAACACAGTCATAGTGCATGTAGGGGTAAATAGCATAGGTTATACTAGGAGTGAGGAGCTTCTGCGGGAGTACAGGGCTCTTCTGGCCACCCTGAAGGGTACCAATAGAGTCATTGTAACAGCAATTTTGCCTAGGGCTAGAGCCTCCCCTGAGTGGAGCTCTAGGGCACTGGCAGGTAACGCCAGGGTAGGAAAGCTCTGCCATGAGCTAGGTTTTACATTTGTAGACGAGTGGAGCAGGTTTTATGCATCGTGGGACCTCTATCAGAGGGATGGCTTGCACTTTTCTGAGAAGGGGGTCCATGTGTTAGGCAAAGTATACGAGCATGTCCTTCAGGGAAACTAGGAAATGGGGTGGGGAGGGATGAAATTGCATTGCCAACTCAGGAATATTCCAATAGTGTCAGCCAAGGCAATAGAACGTCAAAGTCTGCAAATAGGGACAGCAGCAACTCAAGGGGACAGAGTTACAGTTCATCTAGTGATAAAAGAACTCCTCAATATGAAAAAGCCAAAGGTGGTTATGGAGCATTTGTTAAGTGTATGATGTTTAATGCTCAGAGTATCCGTTCCAAATTTGATGAGTTCAAGTGTTATGTTGCTGAGGAGGAACCAGATTTTGTTTGCATCACAGAGGCATGGGTCAGTGAAGGGTATTTTGGAGATAACTTACAGGACTATGAGATCCAGGGATACAATATGCATTCGTGCAATAGGGGTCCAGCAATGAAAGGGGGTGGTGTAATGCTCTATATGAATAGCTTATTCAGTTCTCAAAAAGTAGCAGGTGGGGATAAAAATGTGTCTGGAGTCCATTTGGCTTGATGTCACTGTGGGAAAAGGCAACAGCAATACTCTTAGGATAGGAGCTTTCTACCGATCAGGAACCCTGCCACATTCTCAGCAACTGGAGCTTGACAAGGTGATTTGTGAGGAAATCAGTAGAAACTTTAAGAGGAAGTGCCTTATTCTCGGTGACTTTAATCTAAAAGGTTATGAAAATGCTGGTGTTGGCTCCCCATCATGCAAAATGTTTAGGAAATGCCTTGAAGAGGACCTGTTCTTACACCAGTTTGTATCGGAACCCACCAGGCATGGTTCATTCTTGGACCTTGTATTCCCGGATTTAAGTGACTTGGTTCAAGACTTGACTGTAGGCGAAACTCTGGGAAAAGTGACCATAACATAGTTAGATTCAAGGCACATATAGGGGGAATTATCAAGGATAATTTGGTAAAGGTTCCAAATTTCAACAGAGCAGACTTTGACGGCATGAGAGCGGCTTTAAGTGCCATCAGGTGGGAAGAAGAATTCTCCAATTTAAATGCCTGTGAAATGTGGGAAAGGTTCAAATCTTACTTGAAGGGAACTCAGATTAGACATGTCCCCCAAAGGCAAAGATGCAAAAGAAGGGTAGGAAAGCCAGCATGGCTTACACCAGACGTGATAAAAGCAATTAAGGCTAAGAAAACTGCATTTAGAGTTTTTAAAGAAGCCTCAAATGTCGTTAATCTAAAGGCGTATCGAAAAGCTAGAGACACTGTGAAGCAAAAAACCAGAGCAGCAAAGCGAGCAAAAGAACTGGATTTAGCTAGAAACTGTAATGGGGACAGTAAAAAGTTCTTTAGTTTCTACAAGCTGAGTAAAGTTTCTAGCACAATTGGTCCACTGGAAGTAAACGGGACTACATTGGGTGAGGATAGTGAGATGGTTGAGGAGCTGAGCAAGCAGTTCAAATCAGTGTTTACATTGGAAGATATGACCAATCTGCCGACCGTACACCATAGTTCAGTGACATGGGATCTGACAAATGATGTTGACTTCATTGATAGTGATGTTGTTTACAATCATATCAGGAAAATAAAGCCAAATAAGGCAGCAGGACCTGATGAAATTTATGCTAGGGTGTTGCGGGAAACTGAAAAGGAACTGGCATTTCCACTTAGTATAATATTTTGTAGATCAGTTTCACATAATGAAATTCCAACCGATTGGAAAAGGGCAAATGTAGTTCCTATTTTCAAGAAAGGAGAAAGAGGGAAAGTTGAAAACTATAGGCCAATAAGTCTCACATCCCTAGTCTGCAAGGTACTCGAATAAATTATCAAGGATAGAATAGTTAGTTATCTGGAAGGTAGCAGATTGATTCAAGATACTCAACATGGGTTTAGAAAAGGACGATCGTGTCTCACAAACCTCTTGGACTTTTTTAACTTCGCCACAGAACAATTTGATCAGGGAAATCAGGTTGATGTAGCATATATTGACTTTAGTAAGGCCTTTGACAAGGTACCCCATAAACGGTTAATGATACAGCTTCAGTCCCATGGTATTGCAGGTAGCATCTTAAAATGGATAGTGTTGTGGCTTTCAGATAGACAGCAAAGAGTGATGCTAAATAGTACAAAGTCATCATGGCAAAATGTTCTTCGTGGAGTCCCCCAGGGGTCAGTACTAGGCCCATTACTGTTCATTATATTTGTAAATAACATTGAAAGTGGCCTAAGCAGTAAAGTTTTGAAATTTGCGGATGATTTTAAGGTCTTTAGGGCAATAACAGGTCAGGATGAGCATATCTCGCTGCAAAAAGACTTAGACGAACTTGTGAAGTGGTCCAAAGAATGGCAAATGAAATTTAATTTTGATAAGTGCAAAATCATGCATGTAGGTAAGCAGCATATGAAGGCTCCATACTTAATGGATGGCCAAGTGCTATCAGTGACTCAACAGGAGAAGGATTTAGGTGTTATTCTAAACACAAAACTGGGGGCATCAGAACAGACCAAGGAAGCCAGGAAGAAGGCACTGAGAATGCTCGGGGCAATAAATAGGAATGTATCATACAGAAGTGAGGAAGTGATCAGGAAGCTTTACTGTGCATACGTCAGGCCACATTTGGAATATTGCATCCAAGCTTGGTCTCCTAGCTATGAAAAAGATTGTTGGCTTTTAGAGAGAGTGCAAAAGAGGGCTACAAAAATGGTTAATGGCATAAGCAACCTGGCATATGAGGAAAGATTGAAGAAATTGAATATGTTTTCACTTAGATATAGAAGGCTGAGAGGAGATCTCATCGAGGTCTTTAAATTTGTCAATGGCCTGGAGAGGGGATACCTTGGGGAAATGTTTGAATTGAACAGAAATGATGCAATTAGAGGTCATAAATTCAAAATTAAAGTTAACCACAGCAGAACAAGGTTAAGGCAAACTTTCTTCACCAACAGGGTAGTGGAACACTGGAACCAGCTGCCAGAAAACATCGTCAGTAGCCGCACATTGAACATCTTTAAAAACAGCATAGACAATCATTATAAGAATAGAGGGCTTGCTTTTCAGTATTACAGGGAGGGCTGATTGACAGATTTGGTGGGAAACTGGTTCAGGGTACAGAGTGCAACCAAGAAGGGCCCTTGTGGCTCATAGTTGCACTAATCTTTTATGTCTTTGTCTTTATGAGTAGGACGTTCTCGCACAGACTAATATGTTATTTGCCGACTATTGGGATATGGGTTTTGGAATATAAAATTGTTTAATGAAAATTATACGAAAACAATCCGTCTAAAACAATCTGCCGACCATACCCCATAGTTCAGTGACATGTGATCTGATAAATGCTGTTGATTTCATTGATAGTGATGTTGTTTTCAATCATACCAGGAAAATAACGCCAAACAAGGCAGCAGGACCTGATGAAATTTATGCTAGGGTATTGCGGGAAGCTGAAAAGGAACTGGCATTTCCATGTAGTATAATATTTTGTAGATCAGTTTCACAAACTGCAATTCCAACAGATTGGAAAAGGACAAATGTAGTTCCTATTTTCAAGAAAGGAGAAAGAGGGAAAGTTGAAAACCATAGGCCAGTAAGTCTCACAGCTCTAGTCTGCAAGGCACGCCAATCAATTATCAAGGATAGAATAGTTAGTTATCTGGAAGGAAACAGATTGATTCAAGATACTTAACATGGGTTTTGAGAAGGACGGTCGTGTTTCACAAATCTCTTGAACTTTTTGAACTTCGCCACAGAACAATTTGATCAGGGAAATCAGGTTGATGTAGCATATCTTGACTTTAGTAAGGCCTTTGACAAGGTACCCCATAAACAGTTAATGATACAGCTTCAGGCCCATGGTATTGCAGGTAGCATCTTAAAATGGATAGAGTTGTGGCTTTCAGGCAGATAGCAAAGGGTGATGCTAAATGGTACAAAGTAATCATGGCAAAATGTTCTTAGTGAGTGATTGTGGTTGTAGGGTGCATCGACCATGGCTGGTCAGTTAGCGCCCAGCAAAATGTTCTTAGTGGAGTCCCCCAGGGGTCAGTACTGGGACCACTACTGTTCATTATATTTGTAAATAACATAGAAAGTGGCCTAAGCAGTAATGTTTTGACATTTGCGGATAATTTGAATGTATTTAGGGCAATAACAGGTCAAAACGAGCATATCTCGCTGCAAAAAGACTTAGACGAACTTGTGAAGTGGTCCAAAGAATGGCAAATGATATTTTACTTTGATAATGATAAGTGCAAAACCATGCAGGTAGGTAAGCAGCACATGAAGCCTCCATACTTGATGGGTGGCCAAGTGCTATCAGTGACTCAACAGAAGGATTTAGGTGTTATTCTAAACACAAAATTGGGAGCATCAGAACAGACCAAGGAAGCCAGGAAGAAGGCACTGAGAATGCTCAGGGCAATAAATTGGAATGTATCATACAGAAGTGAGGAAGTGATCAGGAAGCTTTACTGTGCTTATGTCAGGCCACATTTGGAAAACTGCATCCAAGCTTGGTCTCCTAGCTATGAAAAAGATTGTTGGCTTTTAGACAGAGTACAAAAGAGAGCTACAAAAATTGTTAATGGTATAAGCAACCTGGCATATGAGGAAAATTGAAGAAATTGAATATGTTTTCACCTATATATAGAACACTGGGAGGAGATCTCATTGAGGTCTTTAAATTTGTCCATGGCCTGAAGAGGGGATATCTTGGGGAAATGTTTGAATTGAACAGAAATTATCCAATTATAGGTCATAAATTCAAAATTAAAGTTAACCACAGCAAAACAAGGTTAATGCAGACTTTCTTCACCAACAGGGTAGTGGAACACTGGAACCAGCTGCCAGAAAGCATTATCAGTAGCAGCACATTGAGCATCTTTAAAAACAGCATAGACAATCATTATAAGAATAGAGGGCTTGCTTTTCAGTATTACAGGGAGGGCTAATTGACAGATTTGGTGGGCATCTGGTTGAGTGTACAGAGTGCACCCAAGACGGGCCCTTGTGGCTCATAGTTGCACTAATCTTTTATGTCTTATGTCTTTACATGACACTAATTCAGTGTCAGATCTTAACATCCTAACTGTGCTTGTTAGAACATATCACACCTAATGAAGAACCAATATTTTAACCCTGGCAGAGCATCACCGAGGCTAAAACTCCAACCTTACCATGGGTGGATGCAGAATGGAGTTGGGTCTGGTTTTGCAGATGTATCTAGTTTTTTAAATTCAGAATCTGTATTCTAATAGGAGTATAAGTGCATCCCTTACAGGCATGTAACTTTGTGTGCTTTTTAGGGCACTTTCTCCATTCAACATAGCCTGTACTCCCCCCTCCCAAACTAATTTTAATTTCTACCATGGGACAATATGTGGTATGTCCATAGGCGCACTGGGGGGCACGGGGCCCAGGCCCACCATGAGACCAGTGCCCCTTTGGCCAAAAGTGCCCTCTTGACCAAAAAGTGCCCTCTTGGCTGGAATGTCCCAAATTTAGCCCCAAAAATCACCTTCCTTATGTGCCCCACCCGTGCCAAAACTGCCCTTTTGGCCAAACATTTCTTTCATGCCCACCCCGGTCAACAATCCTTCCAGTGTGCCCTAGACCGCAAAGTGCCCTTTTTGAGTCGGCCAAGTGCCCTTTTTGGTTTGCCCTCCCATGGAAAAATCCTGGGTGCATGCCTGGGTATGCCCCCCAATCAATTTGGGCCCAGCTATTGTCTTCATGTATTGTGCACTCCCCATAATTTCATGAAACAAAAGCCAATGACCCCTTTATAAAAGTCATAAAGTCATAAAGTGTTAAGGCTTAATAAGGGCCACAAGGGCCCATCTGGGTCAAGCCTGTCTAGAAGATATTAGAAAGTACATGTTCACACCTATCAATTCCAAACCCATGCAATCCCTCCACCTGTGCCACCACAGCCAATCTCATCAGTATGACATCGCAAAGGAAGTTGCCAAATCCACTGCTAGGTACACCCCATATAGTACAACATAATACTAGCATAATGTTATACCCTATATAGCTAGTGAAAATACTCAATATCCCATGCATCACAAGTTAGAATTCAAAAACAACATTTTCCTGTCTAAAAAATTTATCCACCCTACTTTTAAAGACATTCAATGAGGGACTCCCCACTGCATCAGCAGGCAGCCTATTCCATTGGTCAACAACCCTTTGACTGAAGACCTGTTGTCGTTTAACTGTCCTGCACCTCATTTTGTCTAACCTGAATTGATGACCCCTATGGGATACTCTAAACTGCAGAGCATCATTCAAATTGACCTGATCTAGCCCTCTAACAATTTTGTACATTTCAATCATGTCTCCCCTTAATCTCCTATACTTGAGTGAGTACATATCTAATGCATTAAGCCTTTCTCCATATTCTAAGTTACTTAATCCACTGACGAGTCTAGTGGCTTTGCGCTGGACTCTTTCTAACATATCTATATCCTTTTCTAGGTAGGGGCTCCATGCTTGTACAGAGTACTCCAAGTGGGGCCGCACATATGCTAAGTACAGCTTTTTCATGACTTCCCTGCTCTTATATTTCACACTTCTATTAATGAGTCCCAGCATTCTGAGTGCCCTATTTCTAGCTGAGATACATTGTTTTTCTGCTTTAAGGTCTTTTGAGACCAACACACCTAAGTCCCTTTCCTCTTCAATAACATCCAGTTCCCTCCCTCCCATTTTATAACTGAATGTCTCGCCTGCAGACCCTATATGCATAACCTTACACTTATCATAGTTGAAAGTCATCTGCCATTGATCAGCCCACTCTTTTAGGTCGTCCAAATCTAGTTGAATATTACTAGATTGATCTCTGCTGTTAGCCACTCCTACCAGCTTGATGTCATCAGCAAATTTGAACACTCTATTCCTCAGCCCTACTTCAATGTTGTTCACAAAGATGATAAGGAGGGGCCCTAGAACAGAGCCCTGTGGCACTCCACTCAGAACATCTTTCCAACCAGATTTACATCCATTCAATACTACCCTTTGTTTCCTTCCCTGCAACCATGCTTCAATCCAATGTAGAACTTTTCCTACAATCCCATGTTGTTGTAATTGATGAATTAACCTTCCATGTGGAACTTTATCAAAAGCTTTGCTAAAGTCCAAGTACACAACATCCATCCTGCTTTCATTGTCTACTTCTTTGGTAACATACTCAATGAACTCCAATAGGTTAGTTAAACAAGACCTTTGAGATCGAAATCCATGTTGAGTATCCCTTAAAAGGTTGTGCCTATCAAGATGAATCTGAACATTCTGTTTAACCAGCTTTTCTAGTACTTTGCAAACTAATGAGGTCAAACTGACTGGCCTGTAGTTTCCTACACTCTTCCTATTTCCCTTTTTGAAAATTGGTACTACACTTGCATTTCTCCAATCTTCAGGTACTTCTGAATACTCCATAGATCGCCTGAAAATGATACCTAGGGGAGTTGCTAAAGCTTTAGCACACTCTACTAAGATCCTAGCATATATTTCATCTGGTCCGGAAGCTTTATTAGGTTTTATATTCTGCAACTGCTTCTCTACGGCTTCTGTAGTTATTGTAAGATCCTCCAGCATATCACCTGCCATGGCATGGCCTACAGATGTTCCTATTGTACCAGAATTATCTTTAGTGAAGACTGATGAGAATTGCTTGCTTAGGGCTTCCACAATGTCGCAATCATCAACCACTATTTCCCCATCTACCTAGACATAAAGACATAAAAGATTAGTGCAACTATGAGCCACAAGGGCCCTTCTTGGTTGCACTCTGTATACTGAACCAGTTGCACACCAAAACTGTTAATCAGCCCTCCCTGTAATACTGAAAAGCAAGCCCTATATTCTTATAATGATTGTCTATGCTGTTTTTAAAGATGTTCAATGTGCTGCTACTGACGATGTTTTCTGGCAGCTGGTTCCAGTGTTCCACTACCCTGTTGGTGAAGAAAGTTTGCCTTAACCTTGTTCTGCTGTGGTTAACTTTAATTTTGAATTTATGACCTCTAATTGCATCATTTCTGTTAAATTCAAACATTTCCCCAAGGTATCCCCTCTCCAGACCATTGACAAATTTAAAGACCTCGATGAGATCTCCTCTCAGCCTTCTATATCTAAGTGAAAACATATTCAATTTCTTCAATCTTTCCTCATATGCCAGGTTGCTTATGCCATTAACCATTTTTGTAGCCCTCTTTTGTACTCTCTCCAAAAGCCAACAATCTTTTTCATAGCTAGGAGACCAAGCTTGGATGCAGTATTCCAAATGTGGCCTGACGTATGCACAGTAAAGCTTCCTGATCACTTCCTGCTTGTTTCTTTGAGTCCAGTAATTGCTTAACTTCCCTAGTCAGCCATGAAGGGTGCTTAACCCTGTTTGATCTAATTTGCCTACTGGGAATGAACCTATCCTGACCCTGAAATAGCTTATCTTTTATCATTGTCCACATTTCATAAGCATCTAAGCCATTCAATATGACTTCCCAATTAATTTCACTTAGGAAGCTCCTGAACTCACTGTAATTCCCTTTTGTAAAATTCGGAATCAATGTTCTGTTGGTTGCTACCCTTCCAACATATAATGAGAAGCGTATAATGTTGTGATCACTATTACCAAAGGTCTCTCCTACGTTAACATTTTGCACAAAATTTTCCTCATTAGTAAGCACTAGATCTAATATTTTATTTTCCCTTGCTGTGTGGACTGGTATAATTATGCTTTGAGTTAGTAACAACACTTTATGTCTTTATGAGAAGTTGGCGCGGACCTCCGGACGTGCGAGTGTTAACGCACATTTGTCCACATGGTGAGGAATATACCTATATATTATGATAGTGGTATTAGTATTGAAAATGAGAAAAGGGAAAATGACTTCCCAAACACTGCAATATGAAACATCAGCACAAGGCTATGCATGCAACATTCATAGACCCCATCCTGCCCTTTGTCATTAGTACAACTGAAATATCCTTAGCACCAAGTCTTACCTTGAGGGTGTTGGTTCGGGATTGAACATTGTCAACCTCCATGGTTCCTCTTCGGATAGGATCACAATACGTGCTCACATATGCGTGAGAACAATTTTTCACCTCAGGTCCCAAATCTTCCGCGCCACACCCGTGCCTCAGCATACACAGCAGGAAATGCGGGGGGTGTCACTTCTGCACCCGCGATAGGCCGACTTTTCCCAGCTGTGACGTCACCTGATCGACTGTACGGCTGCGCCGAATTTCGCCGCCTCCGCCATATTTCCTCCGAGCTGGGTACTAAGACTAAAGGGTACAACGGAACCTAGTAGGTTTTCTTGCTCCAGCCCAAGTGACGTAGGCAGAAATGTGCTAGATTTGGCACGGAGATGCGCGTCAATCGACGGGTGCCGGGCGAGGACTCTGCTCTCCGCCCGGACCTGGTTGTGACGCTTGGCAACGAGGTCTCGTTGGTCGATGTCATCATCGCCTTCGAGAACCGAGCTGCCGCGCTGCGTGCCGCTGCCGACGGGAAGCTGGCGAAGTATGCCCTCTTGTGGAGCAGCTCCGCCAGCAGAGCAAAACGGCCTCCATCCACGCCTTCGTCGTGGGCTCCCTCGGCACTTGGTGCCGGGGGAATGAGGCCGTGCTCAAACAGCTACGTGTTAATCGCTTTGATGCGAAGCTGATGCGTCAGCTGATGGTGAACGACACCCTGATGTGGTCCCGTGACGTGTACGTCGAGCATGTCACCGGGCGCCGCCAGTACCAGCAACCCGCGCCCGTACGTCACGACCGCGGATAGGCAGGGTGTTGCGCCATACCATGCGGGGCCCTGGGTGGAGGGGGCGAGAGACTTTCGATGGCTCCGCCCTGGGGTCTCCTTGTCCTTCCCCAGGACCCACCCACCCTTCAGGCGTTGCGGCGGCGGCTGGCGTTGCCTGGAGCAACGCCGAGTGCCTGTCCGCGTGACGGTCGGACCGCAGGGTGGCGCGCCGAGTGTGTTGTGTTGGCGAGCCGCTCCGGGCTGGTTCGTGCGGTACCCACGCCGGGCCGGTCTTGCGAGCCGCGGTGTGGGAGATGTTTTTTTAAACGTTTTTAACTTGTGCTTGTTTTATGGCGGGCCGTCTCTCGGGCCACGGTTTTTATGGCCCTTTTGGCCGCCGTGGTCTACTTTTTTATTTATCTGTTATTGCTAATGTATTGTTGTTTTGTTTTTCATTGTTTTTCATTGTTGTTGTTATTGTTTAATTAGAGGGCGGCCCGCCCGGCATTTTATACAATTTTAATCTGTATACTTGTACACTGGCGTTGCGGCCGTGGCCGTGCGGCGCCAGTTTTTAATGCATTTGTTTTTTGTTCTTTCCTATTTATGTGTTTGATGTGGTGCGCTCCCATGCGGCCTACCTCGCCTGGATTCGGCCGCCGGGAGCGCATCTGAGCAGATTTGTGTGTGGCGCGGCACCAGCTTGGTGCCCGACCACGAGCGCAGGGGTGAAAAAATACCGAAGCTGTCACCGACGAACCTGTGAGCTGTCTCAAACTTTCTGCATATATGGCTCATAAAACAAGTGCCTCGCACACTTGATTCGCGGCGTTGAAAAAGGATGTTTGATCCTCGTTGCAGTTGATACATATTTCAGCCAGAAATTGGAGATAAACACTTTTTATGTTTTGAATCGTGAGTTGTGTCACCATTAGGTCCACGAAATATGTTTGGAGGCCACCGGTGGAGGCCGCATGAAGAAGCTGGTTGGACCTTGGTTATCAGTTCGAACAATGCAGTTTTCGCCCATGGCTATGTCATAGGGCTTTCCGGTTGACACAGGAGACAGCTGACCTAATAAGCGGACCATTCCGACAAGACATGTCAAGGTACTTCAACGTTCCCTTAATATTATCGTCCAGATTGAGCTGGTTATCCAGCAAATGGGAAGACGGCAGAAAGCGGTTGGCGGGGAGCGGGTTCGTGCGACCGTCCCCAACGTTCTCAAAATGGTGTATAACTGGAATTTTCCCGCACGCTCAGGTACACGCTGCTGGTAGATAAGAAGACTTTAAGGGCAAAGACCTGAGCTAGGCTTGGTCGTGGAATCATACTTTTTGTGTTATTTGTGGCTAATCAGTTGAGGCCACATTACATCGCCTGCCTCTCAACTTGGCAGGAAGGGAGGACACCGCCGAAAATCGAGCACAGCACCTCTTGTTTCTCAGATGAGCTCAGTTTGCCACTGATCTACACACGCCCTGGGGTCCCACTTTCCTTCTACTAAACACGCGCGTGCTACTTCTTATACGCATATATTGCGCACATAACAGATGCCGTGCTTCTGTGGCGCGTGATGACAGTGCCAGCCAGCGACTGGCGCAGACTTGTCGAGTGCCGGGTAAAGTTGAACCCGGCTTTGCGCTGAACGGCCCGGATCACATCATCGGCGAGGCACGGGTCCGGCCCGTTCCAGCGCACTACCAGCTCCTTCGCCGCGTTGGCGTGGTCGAGCTGACGGTGCATGCCGAACACTTCCTGCACTGCACTCCCCATGGTTTCTACAGCACTCTCAGTATGGAAGATGAGCCACAGTCTGGTTACCAAGTCCACGTATGGTCCAAGGCTGGGCGTAGTGTCGCGGCTCTCCCACAGTACCTTGGGCAGCTGCTGGTTGCACCCATTCGCGCAGCGCGGCTCGTGCAACACCTTGTAGCCTGCGGTCGCGGATTCAAGGGACAAGCGGCACGATTGCGGAACGACGCGGCGGGCCACCAGGCGACTGGCAGCACGCTGGATGGTGCCGGCACTGGCGTCACTAGTGGCCCTGATGCGCTCCGCATCGGCCACCTCCCTGATGTCGAGCATAGCGTCCATCAGGTTCTGGCTGTCTGTGCTCATTCTTGAGCCGGTCGCATTCAAGCCACCTCGCCTGTCCGTCAAGTGCCTGGTCAAGGTACGACAGAAGGCTGTGACGTCCTTCGTCTGTGAATGAATGGTGGAGCCCTGAACTAGCTGTACACGAGAAGTATAAAACAATACGGTCTGGATATTTTGAAAGTAAATTAATTATAAGTGCTTTGGTAGGCAAATGCCACGGTCAATAGTGGAACGAAATAACTACTCAGCCATCTATCACAGTACTCTCATTTATGATATGCATATGCAAATACATGGAACGCATCGTTCGTGAAAGGACCGGAAAAAGCGAGTGGTGGTGGAAAAGATTAGCCTTGGCAGTCACAACCTGCTACAGCATTTTATGAAAGGTGATTTTACTTGGAAAAACTAACATATATGGTTCGAAAATGCATTCATCAATGAGCCAGGCCCATCATCTAGGCTAACCTAGGGTGAATTTGTAGTAGCGAGCGATTTACTATTTGCATATCGATGAGCTACTTTATGTTGAAAACAAAACGGGTAACCTATTACAAGTAAATAAATGAACAGAACAGAACATACATAGAGCATACAGAGATTGAACATGAACAGAACATACATAGAGGCACAGGTATTGCGGATGCGAGACGACAAAATGCCCACGTGGGCGATGACGTGAGCTCAAGACTGACTTTTATATGCTGGATAAGCGCAATATGAATGCTGGAAATACTCCGGATAAACACAAACAGGTGTGTTTCAACGACAACTCCTAAGGGTAAAATAGCACTGCTCACCACTGTTTTGTCGCACGGCGAGAAGCTCGACAGAGTTGGAGATGTCGCCGCGGGTGGGGACCTCCAGAATGTCAGCCATTTCACGGATGGTGCAAATGGTGTGTCCGAAGCCGGCCACGTACTGCCACGGCAGGTTCTGCACCTGCTGCTGTATCCGGCTTCCACTGGCCAGCACCTTGTACACGTCGATTAAAACAGCTACTCGTGCTAGGGAGTCTCCATCTGTGAATGCACAAAACACTAAATATTTCAACTGCTTATATATTGAAGAATAGTAGACAGGACTCATATGACGAAAACATACGAGGATTCAAGGGATGGGGAAGGTACCCCTTAGTTGACGAGCATTGTTGTTCTATCGTGATGAGCTCAATTATCCCACGTTTGGTTTTTTAAAGGGCTTTGAGGTCTCACATTTTAAGTCCACGTTTCCGCAGGTGAACATGACTCCAGCGAAAACAATAGTGATGCATGCCGCGCATGGTTCACACCGTGAATTTCTATATCATGTATGCAAAAATGGAAAAATATCACTATTATGAGGCAAACAATCAAACTTAACTAACCTTTCAGCCCCCTCACGTCAGCTTCCAGTTCGTTGCGCACGCCGCCTCTGCTCCGTGGCGATGCGCCCCCGCAGCACGCGCGTCATCGCTGGGATATTGGTTTGAAACGTGCTCATGACATCCACGTCGTGGGGGGCGAAGTGTGTTTCGGACCACAGCTTTGGCCTGAGCACGCGGTGCCCAAGCTGTGTTCCAGCCTCCAACAGACTTTCCAGACCACTGCCGTGGGAGAAGCGTTTGATGGCATGGGTCACGATAGCGATGGTGGGATCCACCCAGCGGCACGTCCAGTCGCGGAGTGCGTCCCCGTCGGCCAAATTGACCAGGTGCGACCCGTCCCACACACATGGCACACACGCAGCAGACGGCGGCCGGTTTTCATTTTCACAGTTCATCATCCCGAGCAGCTTGCTGGGCACACCGTTGTGATGCACCTGGCCATCTGCTGCAATTGCAGACAGATGCTCGGTGCATACGATGCCGATTCCGGCTAAGGTAGCTCGCAGCTGCCGAGCATGCCCGTCGCCGTCGTGGTACTTGACTGCGGGCGCTCCAAGCACGAAGCTTTGTAGCATTTGCCCTACGGGAGCATCGGGCACGATCGTCGTAATGGCAGTGATGTCGATCGTCCTGTGGTTGATGGTAAGTTTGTCAGCCATCAGTGCGACACACGGCTGGCTTCTGACGTGATCAGCGAGCTTTCGAATGATTTCCGCCTTGAACAGCTCTCGCACTTGCATCATAAACATTTTTGTGTGATTAGTATCACCCACGTTCACACCATTAACATGTTGGAGAACGATGAGGTCTTCAAACACGGTAATATGCCAACCACTTTTTCAAGACATAATATGCCGTCCTCAGCACTCGCGTGGCGACACTTCCGGCTTCCTTTTCTCGAGTTGAGGCCTGTCGAGACTTCTCCTCGGACGCTTTCCGAAATCTGGCATGTCGCTCGCTGTCGAAGGGCCTCCTCACGGTGTCCCTCAGCCTTCTCAAAGGCAGTGGCAAATACTCGGCGTATGTGAAAGCAGTGACTTTGCTAAAGTTGTACGAGAACACACCTGCGACGCTTTGGTGGTTGCCCGATGCGTTCTTCGTACACACGGAGGAATAAAAGGCATCAGTCGTCTAAGCCGTCTTTAAGAGGCCTACACAGGCTGCAAGCAGATCATCGACGGCTCTGTCAGATGATGGCGGCGTCCACGTTGCTAGGTAGCTGAGGATTGGCCGAGGCCACCGCACCTGAACTTCCCATCAGTCGAAAAATTATGGTGGTGTCCCTCCCAACGCCGATAACCTCGTTTCCAGCGCGCAGCTCGGTTCAACGGACGACGACACTGAAATAGAAACACGATATATTCATAATTCGTGGTGTGGTTAACTGGCGTTTACATAGTTGTGATACCATAGATGGCACAAACTCCCGCATATTAATTTTTAAAACTAAATTGCAACCACATCTCACTTTTTGTTCATGCCCGAGTGGCACATAAATGGACCGAACATGAATCAAGTGACGTGTGATGCAGTCCAATGTTTACTTCAATGTTAAATGTCGGCTTACACAAGCGACATCTATGATTTGGTCAAGGCGGACATTTAAAGTCATAGTGCGCCATGCAGCATAGTGTTCCTATCTTGATCATAATGCATCCCTCTCTCCAGAAAAAAATACAGTGAAGGTTTGGTCATAGCATGGCATCGGCGTCCGTCACGTCTGTCCAGGCGCCCCTAGTCCTAGCCCCTAGCCCAGTTGTGTTTCTCATCTTTTCATGCACCCCTCCAACTTGAAAAACGCCATGGCAGGCAGCTTTAACACTAGCCGAACAAGCACGCAAGTTGCATATCAGCAACATTGGCGTACGATATCACATTACTTCGTGGCCAGGGCCTCAGGATACTGATGACGACATGGTGGCTGGCTACACCCCAATAATGATATGTTTGAACTGACCTCCACGGCTAACCAATAATTACACCAAAATGTTCTAAGTACCTCTACAAATTCAGGGATGGAGCTACATCAGGGACCAAACGCTGGTCAGGGGATCAAATTAATACGCGTAATGCGGAGGGCAGGGAATTATGCCGCACTGCTCAGTTTAAGGATGTTTTCAGCTTCAGTTGCTATGCCAAGCGATCAAGTATATATCGGTATAAACACCAAGGAAGACCAAGGAAGCCAGGAAGAAGGCACTGAGAATGCTCGGGGCAATAAATAGGAATGTATCATACAGAAGTGAGGAAGTGATCAGGAGGCTTTACTGTGCATATGTCAGGCCACATTTGGAATACTGCATCCAAGCTTGGTCTCCTAGCTATGAAAACGATTGTTGGCTTTTAGAGAGAGTACAAAAGAGGGCTACAAAAATGGTTGATGGCATAAGCAACCTGGCATATGAGGAAAAATTGAAGAAATTGAATATGTTTTCACTTAGATATAGAAGGGTGAGAGGAGATCTCATCGAGGTCTTTAAATTTGTCCATGGTCTGGAGAGGCGATATCTTGGGGAAATGTTTGAATTGAACAGAAATGATGCAATTATAGGTCATAAATTCAAAACTAATGTTAACCACAGCACAGCAGGGTTAAGGCAGACTTTCTTCACCAACAGGGTAGTGGAACACTGGAACTAGCTGCCAGAAAACATTGTCAGTAGCAGCACAATGAACATCTTTAAAAACAGCACAGACAATCAATATAAGAATAGAGGGCTTGCTTTTCAGTATTACAGGGAGGGCTGATTGACAGATTTGGTGGGCAAATGGCTCAGTGTGCAGAATGTAACCAAGAAGGGCCCTCGTAGTTCATAGTTGCACTAATATTTTAGGTCTTTATGCCTTTATGACCAGCAACTACCTGCGTGCTGAGCCAGATGTGCGACTGGAGGTAATCAATCCTAATCATCCTAGGAACTTACTCCGTCTCGAGCAGAAGCACTGTGGCGGCAACAGCGAGGCCATCATCGTCTCAGAGTCTATTCCCCAGGAGGTGGTCCAAGCCTTCCGGCTCAAATGGTCTGGATTGGTCAATGGTAGTGGTAAAAGTGGTCTACACCGAGCTCTGCAAGCAGATCCGGAGACAATACAACTTCAGCGACAAAACCAGGATGCTTCTGGAGCTGCTGAACCCGACCTCGTTAGCGCCCTCCGTTGTGCCACTGGCTCTGAGATTTCCCAACCTCATCGGAGAGATGGGCTACATGACCAATGTAGTCGATGCGCCCTAAAGCCCCAACAACTAACTAACCTCATCGGAGAGACCGAGTACGAGATCTTGGATTCAGAGTGGAAAAGACTCCAGCAGGCAGCAAACGAGCAGCTCCCGGACAAGGAGAAGCCGGCGTGCGATTACTGGGCCGAGGTGAAGAAGCTTAGGAATAGCAATAGCGAGCCAGGATTCTCAATGGTATCCCAGCTGATGCAGGATCTCCTGTCCCTGCCGCATTCCAGCGCGGCCGCCGAGAGAGTATTCTCCGGCCAGAACCTCACAAAGACAACAGTGGAACCGCCTCCAGGTGGGAACAATGCCTTCTCTGATCCCCACCAAGCAGCAAGCCACGACCTCATGCTACGAGTGGCCGCCAACGGCTTCCATGAGGTAAAAAAAAAGAAAAAAAAATCACCAATAACAAGTGAACATTCCGCAATAATAACAACAGTAGTAACAAATGAACAACAATAACAAGTACATTCCGCTACAGGTTCGTTCCAGTTTTTACTCCTCTGTCCCGTCCTCATGCCCTGCGATCTTAAATAGGGTGAGGATCCTGAATATGCTGGTGGTAAAAACTTGTGAAGCAATGACTGACTTTTCTTATTTCCACGTGATACCGATAATATCTGTTTTGCGCATTGCATGCATATTGCCCCTTTTTCGTCCCAATTAAAAACTGCTTTCACCACGCGCTATCAGGAGTCTAAGGCTGAACTTGTCCTGATTTCTGACCATTCATACGAACGTATCTAGTGAGCACTTCAAACACCAAGAAAATTATCTAAATTGCTTTCTGAGCCATGCAATTGGAAAACTCATGCCTACTTATGGTACGAAATTAGGTACATTTTGGCTTCTGATCTGGTACGAAATCTAACCAATCTGGTACGATTTGGGTGCGATGCTGGTACGCCGTAAAATTTGGCCGCGGCAACACTGCGTACATGGTTTTGGATAGTACTTCAGTAAGTTTAGCATTTTGTTGGTGAACCGACTACTTAATGACATATAGGTACTTTAATTTAAATTGCATATATCTGGAAAATGTGTTATTTCCAACTAAAATATACATGGAACTCGTTCAAATCACATCACAAAGCATCATGCAATCTTTTTTATTGCAAATTGTTGTATGGCCTTCCGTGCATTTATGTTAGCTTTTGACACAAAGATGTAGATCTGGCCTGAAAATTGCTAACTTGGAAATGGTATCATTGGCTCAGGATTTCATTTCTGGAAATATGGCACCTGCAAACTGTTATTGTCCTTTCCAAAGCCAGAAGTACAAGGCTCTCATCTAGCATACAACCAGAGGTGCATCAAGTGCACCAGGTAGTACAAAAGGTGTGCCAACCCTGGTTTGGAGGAAAAGGGACACCTGGTGCCCCAATACTAGGCATATAAAAAACTAAGTGCAATGGAAAGAAAATATTAAGAAATATAAATCAAGAGTATATAAATCAAGAAGGGTGATGGGTTGACCCTACAGGAAGTGGCTGCCCCAGCGGCGGGCAAGACACTTAGTATTACATCCACGCGAAGCACGATCCAACGCTCCGACAACAGTCCGCTCTCGGCTCCTCACGCCACATCACTGCCGCCGGCCGGCCGGGGTCACCGGATGACCTGTCTGCCGGCTGGGCGTGAAATCCCGAGTTTCTCACTCGGCCGCTAGGTGGGCTGTGCTCAGGACACAACACCCCACCCCCTTAAGCACATCTACGTCTCCTCAATCAGACGTTTGGGCGTTCGCGTGGCCCTGTCCGAACGCCGAGGCCGTGGGACGCCCGTTCCCACCGATACCGCGGCACCACGCGCGATCCCGCCGGCGGCACTCGCATTGGCGGCTATCTCCGTATCAACTGCACGGCCACCTGCGTCAGCGCCGTCGGCCGAGAGGCTCCAGCCGGCAGCACCGTTGATTGCGCTGTCGCCACCTGCCGCACTGCTGCTGTGGTCGCCGACGCCACGGGAAGCCTCCGGTGTCCCGTCCTCCTTGTCTTCCGCGCCCGCCCGCCGGCCGCGCTCGTCATCCGTGGTGGTGGCATTCTCGCTGCCCTCGCCGCCGTCTGCGCTCACCACTCGCCGTCCCCTGCCGCCGTCCGGGGAAGGAGCGCTCGGCGCACGCTCGCCGACGTCCGCACAGTCGCCACCGCTACGGACGATCTGCGGTGAGGCGATCGCGGGCTCGCGAGCTGCAGCAGCTGCACGTGTCCCGCCTGGAGGCGCACCATGTCGCCGCTCCGGTCGCTGTTCTCCGTTGTCGCCTCGATCCGTGGCGGGTGAGTCACCTCGCTGCTCTGCCGCCAGCAGTTGGTCAACGTGGCGAGACCAGATAGCGTGTCCCACGTCCACTTCGTAGGACACGGGACCGGGTCGTGCGACAATTGTCCCGCGCACCCACTTACTCGCGCCGGTGTAACACCGCGCCCACACGGCGGCTCCTAGCCGAAATTCTCTCCACCTGCCACCTGATGATTCCTGCAGCCGCTGGCCGGCCCCTTGCAGGGCTGTGTCCGCACTCGGCACCAGCAGGTTTAGCCGTGTGCGGATGTCCCGGCCGTACAGCATTTCTGCTGGCGTACGCCCTGTGGCCGCATGCGGAGTCGCCCTATAGGCCATCAGAGCGCGGGCCAACGCGAGGTCCACTCCGCCGCCCGCAGCCACAGTCGTCCTCAGAGCGTTCTTCAATGTGCCGACCGCCCGCTCCGCTAACCCGTTTGATGAGGCGTGGTACGGAGCGACGCGAATGTGTCGAATGCCGTTGGCTCGCATGAAAGTAGCGAACTCGTGGCTGGCGAACTGAGGGCCGTTGTCAGTTACTACTTGCAGTGGCAGCCCCAGCCGAGCGAACATGTTCCTCATTACGGCCACTGTCCGGCCGGCCGTCGTTGTCGTCATCAGTACCGCCTCCAGCCACTTGGAATAGCTGTCCACGACGACGAGGAAGCTACAGCCCAACATCGGGCCCAGGAAGTCGGCATGGATCCGCTGCCATGGCCCGCTGGCGGTCTCCCAGGCGTGCCGAGCCGCGTGAGGGGGCGCTGCCCTCCTGGCGGCGCAGGCGTCGCAGTCGCGCGCCAGCGCCTCGAGCTCGGCGTCCAGCCCCGGCCACCAGACGAACCGACGCGACAGCTGCTTCATTTTCGTGGATCCGAAGTGCCCTTCGTGCAGCTCCTTCTTCACGGCACTCCTAAGCCCGCGCGGCACCACGACCCGACCGCCCCAGAGCACGCAGTCGGCGTCTGTGAAGAGTTCCTCTTGTCTAGTCTTGAACGGAACAAGGTCGGGGTCCACCACCGCCGGCCAGCCGGATCGCACCGCCGCCAGTACTCGGGCGAGCACTGGATCCCGCCGCGTGGCCGTGGCGATGTCGCGTTCAGTCAGAGCTGGTCCCGGCCGGCAGGTAGTACAGGTAGTACAATATCTCACTTGCTGTGTCCGCTGCCTAGATGTCGCCACACAACACTACAGTTAGTTATTTGGGCTTTAGTGCGCATCGACCAGGGTTGATCATTCGCGCCCATAACGTTCATCCTAGTGGGGGGGGCAATTGCCCCCTGCCGTGAGACGGGGGGGGGGCGCCGCCCCATGAAATTTTAGGAGGCCCCCAGGACGAAAAGGAGGCCCTCTAGGACGAAAAGTATACCCCAGGACGAACAGGAGGCCCCAGGACGACAAAGAAACCCCCAGGACGAAAAGAAGGCCCAGGACGAAAAGGAGGCCCGAAGGCGAAAAAGAAATTCTACAAATTAGGGGCCTCCAGGATGAGGCCCATAATTTGAAAAAGAAGTCACCTAGGAGAGTGTAGGAGGCCCCAGAAATCAAGAGAGTGCCAAATATTGACACGGAGCCCCAGACGAATAGGAGGCCCATGATGAAAAGGAGGCCCCCAGGACGAAAAGTAGACCTCAGGACGGAAAGGAGGCCCTCCAGGACGAAAAGGAGGCCCTCCGGGTCGAAAAGGAGGCCCTCCAGGACAAAATGGAGGCCCCATGACGAAAAGGAGGCCCTCCGGGACCCTCCGGGACGACGAGAGTGCCAAAAATTGGCACGGTTGGTTGGTTGGTTATTTGGGCTTTCGGGCGCATCGACTGCGTTGGTCATACAGCGCCCATGGCACGGAGTTAGTTATTAGGGCTTAAGGGCGCATTGGCACGGAGGCTCCCAACATTGCAAAGGAGTCTCAATACGGGAAGGGAGGCTTAATAAAATTAGAGGAGGCCCTGAGCCGGAAAAGAAAGCCGGTGGATATGAGATGAGGTTTCGGAGCAGGGACGTCGCTACTGGAGTCGGGGCAGCGGGGGCAATCGTCCCCACCCCTTGCATTAAGACATGGGGGGGGGGGTGCGCCCCCTGCAATTTGAGGAGACCACTATGCGGAAATGCATAATGCAAAAAGGTGGGCAAGGAGCCCGACAGAAGATAATGCTGTCGAGATGGATCCAAGACTGATAACGAGGCCCCCAGGAAATAGGAGTACCCTAGAAGGGAAAATTTAAGACAAGGACCCTAGAAAAAATTCCATTAGAAACCATTAGGAACCATTAGGATTTTCCTGATGGTTTCAATGGTCCCTAATGGTTTGACTGTTTCCTAATGGAATTTACCTGATGGTGTAGTGATCCCAATGGTCCTAATGGTATTCTGACCAGACCGATCGGAGTTTCCATTCGGAATCTGGTGGTTGCGTCGCTTTCCTAGTGGAAAAAAATATTCTGAATGGTTTTGATGGCAGTCTTTAGACATACATAGATTGCCGTGAAATTTGTTTCATGCTTCCTCGGAAAATCTCACAGGACCTACATTCTAGCGTATCTTGGGGATAGAGACACGGGGGCTATGACCCTCTCCCTTCAAGCGACATGAAGGGGGACCAAAATATCTCACCACAACAAAATGTTAAACTTTAAGAAGTTTTGCTAAGGGGATTATGATGACAAAATACACAACAATGTGATGAACTTAATCTGGATCGGCGAATTCGCTTCTCAGAATGAATGCATCCAAAGTTCACCTGACGAACTATAACCCGCGCCGTCTCGCGGTGGGGGGGGGGGGTCTTGAAACCCTTCAGGTTTTTCGTGGATAGTGGAAGAATTCATTATCGCGGCAACGCGCCGAAATTTGGCATACCTTTTCCCACATCAATTGGGCATGTTGTGTCAAACTTTTGAAGTCAGGTCATCTAGGGTCAACGAGCTAGTCTAGGTCAAGTGAGGTCACCTAAAAAACGTTCAACCAATCGTCAAGCTTTAACTGATACAGATATTTTAATGACACTTTCTGCGTCTGCTTATTTTTGGACTTAGGGAACCATGAGGACTACTAGGTACCATAATAACCATTAGGTACCATCATAACTATTAGGACCACTAGGTACCATTAGGACCACTAGGCACCATTAGGACCACTAGGCACCATTAAGACCACTAGGTACTATCAGGACCATTAAGTACCATCAGTACCACTAGACACCATCATGACCATTAGGTACCATCAGGACCATTAGGTACCATCAGGACCATTAGGTACCATCAAGACCATTAGGTAGCATCAAGACCATTAGGTGCCATCAGGACCATTAGGTACCATCAGGACCATTAGGAACACAATCAAATAATTAATTTACTTTAAATACAGGTTTGAAATAATTCGCAGAATTCAATTTAATTGAAATAATTGAAATACATTATAGCTATGCTAGGATATTTCGTTATCAGGCGAAAAGTGGTTTTACGGAACCGCCTATCTTCACATATCAATCTCTATTGCGCATATATTTATCCATCACTAACATGCCAATTTCCTCTAGTGGCGGTTTGTGCGGTTGCTGTTGGAGGTTCGCTAGTCTGGAGTTGTTTGGTTTTCTTTGAAGCACCGATCACGGTGATTTGCCATTTATGCATACATATCGGACCTAAAGGATAATTTGAGAAAGGTAGTTCACATTAGTGATATACAGGACTTCGGACCTAGGAATAAGTACGATTTACGTCCATCTGCGCCAGTCCGGGTCATGTGGAGAGGCTTGCGGCGGATGAAGCGGACCGTTATACAGCACAAGTAATCAAACTGGCTGGTAAGTGGTAATTTCGGTGTGCTTTTTTCCATACGTTTCATTTGATAATGTTTCTTAAACAAGACCACTAACTTCTGACAACGATCCATGCCAAATCGCTTGCCTTTGGCACGTAGTGAAAGTAACTACTGATTTATGTACATTTGGGAAGATTTATGTACATCTGAACACTTAAGATGCCATGCAACAAATAACTACTGCTGATTCTGTGTGGTTGAACCGGTAATTGCACGGTGTAATAAACATGAAAATGAACAAGCTATCCAATGTTCAAAAGGTTCCTTTTGATGAAATTATTAAACCGCTTGGAAAAAGTATCCTTGAAAATCACCATAATTTCTTGGCGGTGTGCCGTATTCCAAACATGGAGATGTTGTTGTGCAGGATTACTTCACTGCAACTGTTGCAACTGTCACAACTGTAGTGACACTAGTCATTAGTAGCCACTACAGAATATAACTACTGGTGCAGTTGCAAACAAAAAATAGGTAATTTCCTTGTGTTTTTTTTTCAAGCCCACTGCTATCGGAAGCGATGGCGCCTGCGGACTGCTAGCTCCATGAGCAAAGAATTAGTATAAATATGTGGTCAGACTTTCATATTTTAGTAGAGAAAGGTCCATTGCTCATGAATACTGCCATCTTCTTTATTTACTCTCTGAACAGGATGCTGTGGACGTCCAAAGGTAGGTGTTCAGTAAACTGTATATCTTTAGATGCCCCCACTTCCACCTTGGGGAAAGGGGTCCTGAACAGTTCTGTTTACTGAACACCTACCTTTTGTATGTCTCCCACATCACATTTGGTGCATAAAGCACAACAAGATGGTGGTGATTGTAAGCAATCCACCTTTGTCTATCAAAATACAAAGCACTGGTCATGTCAAAGGTGACTCTGAGATGCATTCAAAAGACCAAGCAAAATATTTTCAACTTTACAATTGCATCAAGCTTTTTTGTGACAAGTTAAATATGTACCCTAAAGTAAGATGTATGTGAGATATGATTAGATATTCCTTGATTCTCCTCCCACTGTATGCCATCTATGCTAGCTTCATTGAGTGGACATAGCACAAGGATGCTGTGACTATGTGGTGTATTCTGCTAAAATTTTGTTTTCAATGTTCCTTTCTGCACATCAGCATACAAGTTCCTTTTTGTGTGTTGGCTATTTTTACAGAATCTAGATGCATCATTGCTGTTGCAGTAGTGAAATGTGTGATAATCATGAGTACTGGGTGTATAGCCAGAGCTGTTGGTGCACCTAAAACCTTAAGAGCTCACTAATCTGCATGATTGTAATTATTTGTGTATATTCTGCAGCAGCAGCTCCAGCCTGACGAGACTGATCAGTCGGACAAAAGGTGCTAGGCTGCCTCTGATGAAGGTATCTTTGGTGGCACCTCTGTACTTCCAGATGGTATCCATCAACCACTGGAAAAACAAGCCAAGTAAGTATATTTAATTAAAATAAAAAATTAGGGGTATTTAACCCGTAGTGGTTGCAAAGGATCAGCAGGTACTAAGGAATGTGTGAACACAGTTCACCAATGTTAAGTTGTGATGCTTCTTAGATATGCTTGCAATGGAGAAGTTCAGATATGCTCCAAATATACAACTGGATGGAGAAAAGATCATTGCGTTTCATCCTGATACCATTTTCCTCTCAAAATATGACTTCAGTACAATAATCATTTCTTTTTTACACGACGTATTTGAACTTTCATCTGGCTTAGACACCAATATATATAATTCATGTACAGTATTTCCTGAAGGTAAGTAGAGAAGACGAACTATAATTTGCTTTTCACTAGCAAATGTAGCCAGCTGATTGTGCTTGCGGCAGCCATGTAAAGTGTTAAATTACACTTTGTCAGTATACAGTGTGCGTGTTGTGTGTATGTGGATCCATAGCCGTCCACATAACTCGAGAGAGATGCTGATTGATGGGGTCATCACATTTTTTGGATGGATGGAAGTTGTGAATTTGGGGGCATCGCCAAGTTGTATCGAAGCAAGGACTCCAGAATCAAGGGAATTTAGCAATAACCCATCAAAATATATAGCACTTGTATGGCTGTGAGGAAGGATGTTTGATTACTTTCACCTTTAATGCTAATTTCTCCTCGAAGTTTCAATCCTCACTATCCCATGTCTTCAAATGATACTAGGTCCTTTATCGCAATGACATTACTAATGTTGTGTATCTAATAGGTACTGGGCGCCAAATGTCCCTGCTGTCGGGGCATCCCTAAACCCAAATAATCAATTTCTGCTAGGTACAAGAAGTTCAGACTCCTGCAGAAAGAGGTGGCAAAACAGAATGAGGAGGTTACTCGGCTGAAGCAGCAGGTCACCCTCCTCGAGAGCAACAAAGAGGCTCTTCAGGATTATGCCAAGCAGCTGCAGGAGCTGAACCATCCATTCCAGCACAAAGTGCCCGCTGCTGTTCAAGGACAAGGTGAGAATGAATCAAGGCCCAATAAATCTAGAGTACTATTGGAAGACAAGATCAGTCCGTCAGCAGCTCATAAGTTCATATTTCCTCAAATGGCTGCCCGCTGTTCCATTCATTTCCTGTTCGAGTCTCCCCGAACCTCTCCGATCTTCTTCCCCACTGTAGATTAATGGAATAGTCCCGTGGTCCCATTTACAGATGGCGTATTGGCCCTTTTCAAATGTCATTTGTTTATAGGCAATATATATGTTAGTGTTTTTGTTTTTGTTCGTTCCAACGTGGGTGCAGTCATAGTTTTCTTCCTTACGGTGATCGCCCTTGTAAACATTATGAAGCAAAAACCCTGGATTAACAACACTTAATTGCACATGCATTAATGGCCGTACAGTTTATATATCATATTATATTTCAGGCGAAGTGTTTTCCCACAGATGAACTAAAAAGACACGTGGAACCGACCAGGAGATCGGCTGACTACAGAGCGCTTGTGGAACGAAAGGTGTCCAGGTTCCTGAATAAAAAACACGACCTGAGCAGAAAACCGAAGTATCCTGCTGCACCAGAAATGCAGAAAGAAGCTGAGCCACGGTCACTCCGCTTCTCGCGCCGAACAGTCGTGCCTCACGCCTTGATTTTGGCCTGGTTGTGATAGGAAAAGACCGCAATTTATGCCATCCATCCGTATGTTGTGGAATATATCGTTGGAAGCTGGTAGAACTTTACCGTGATGTGCGCAGAACTTTGGCACTGTTCGATTCCGTAGCTGACTCCCATACTGATGGTTTCAAAAGTATGGCTACTGCGTGAACCCCTATCAATAAGTATGAAAGCAAAACCAAACACTTCCAGTAGTTGGCATTGATTTATGGACCTGATTAAACGGCCGATTTTAACGTGGTGCATTGTATCAAGCGGCGCAGTGTTGAGAAATGTTTACTTATATGTATGTGTGTGTGCAACAGATACGGCAAAACGCTGCAAGAGTCATAGTGTTGCGTGTTGCCCTTATGCATGAAATAAAACAAGGGAATTCGTACCACGATTGATCGAGGGTAAACATCCAAAAACTGTTCCCAATATCAATATATATTTCTGCTAGAAAGCCCACCATTCAGACCACTAGAAACCACCAGGGGATATTGGGATCATGAGGGTCCATTAGGATCACAGGAATCATCAGGAAACCACTAGTTACCATTAGAACCATTAGATACCATCAGGACCATCAGGACAATTAGAACCATCAGGACCACTAGGTACCATCAGGACCATTAGGAACCATCAGGACCATTAGGTACCATCAGTACCATTAGACCATTCGGAATGTTCCAATTTCCAAGGGGCAAGACCATTAGGAAATTCCTAATGGAATTTTTTCTAGGGGACCCAAAAGCAACCTGCTAAGAGAATAATGAGGCTCCACAGATGAGGATCCTCATCATCCTCATCTCAAACACAGATGAGGATGACTCCAAAACGTGAAAGGTGTCCCATAATTTTAAAAAGGTGTCACCTAGGAGAGGGTAGGAGGCCCCAGAAATCAAGAGGGCCAAACATTGACACGGGGGCCCCCAGAATTGCAAAGGAGCCCCCAATAGGGGAAGGGAGGCCCCAGAAAGTGAGAGGAGGCCCTAAGACGGAAAAGAAAGCCAGTGGATATGAGATGAGGTTTCGGAGACGCAAAAATAGGCACCAAAACGAGTAAGGCTCCACTAGAATAGAAAGGACGATCCAGAAACATGATAGGAGGCACCTAAAGGACGACACAATGTTGGAAATGAATGGACGACACAACCCGCACCGGTGGCTCAGTTGGTTAGAGCGCTGGCCTGCACTGATCTCCCCTGTACTGGCAACACATGGTTCGAGTCGCTTCGCGCGCTCGCATTTAGCCCCCGGCCGGAAGTGTCCGTTGGCAGCTGGCCCGATAAGGCCGGGGACCAGCTACCGGGCGGTCGTGTCGGTGCATTGGCGACACGTTAAACTTTCGGTCTAAATTCTGCCGTTGAACTGGAGTTCGTGGATCGGGTGGTGGGGCCAGGGTTCATCCAACAAGCTCTGCTTAGCAATAGAACCCTGGCTCCTCAAGCCACCCCAGCAACAATTCGGATTAAATTAAGAAAAAAAATAAGAAGACCCCATGATGAATGAGGAGGCCCTAAAATTGGAGAGAAAGGCTATTGGGTAAGAGAGATAGCTCCCAGGCGGAAAAGAAGCTTCGCAGATGGCCAAGAAGGTCCCCGGGAAATAACAAGAACGGTTAATGATACAGCTTCAGTCCCATGGTATTGCAGGTAGCATCTTAAAATGGATAGAGTTGTGGCCTTCAGATAGACAGCAAAGAGTGGTGCTAAATGGTACAAAGTCATGGCAAAATGTTCTTAGTGGAGTCCCCCAGGGGTCAGTACTGGGGCCACTACTGTTCATTATATTTGTAAATAACATTGAAAGTGGCCTAAGCAGTAATGTTTTCAAATTTGCGGATGATTTGAAGGTCTTTAGGGCAATAACAGGACAAGATGAGCATATCTCCCTGCAAAAAGACTTAGACGAACTTGTGAAGTGGTCCGAAGAATGGCAAATGAAATTTAATTTTGATAAGTGCAAAATCATGCATGTAGGTAAGCAGCATATGAAGGCTCCATACTTGATGGGTGGCCAAGTGCTATCAGTGACTCAACAGGAGAAGGATTTAGGTGTTATTTTAAACACAAAACTGGGGGCATCAGAACAGACCAAGGAAGCCAGGAAGAAGGCACTGAGAATGCTCGTGGCAATAAATAGGAATGTATCATAAAGAAGTGAGGAAGTGATCAGGAAGCTTTACTGTGCATACGTCAGACCACATTTGGAATACTGCATCAAAGCTTGGTCTCCTAGCTATGAAAAAGATTGTTGGCTTTTAGATAGAGTACAAAAGAGGGCTACAAAAATGGTTAATTGCATAAGCAACCTGGCATATGAGGAAAGATTGAAGAAAGTGAATATGTTTTCACTTAGATATAGAAGGCTGAGAGGAGATCTCATCGATATTTGTTTATTTGCCATGGTCTGGAGAGGGGATACCTTGGGGAAATGTTTGACTTGAACAGAAATGATGCAATTAGAGGTCATAAATTCAAAATTAAAGTTAACCACAGCAGAACAAGGTTAAGGCAAACTTTCTTCACCAACAGGGTAGTAGAGCACTGGAACCAGCTGCCAGTAAACATTGTCAGTAGCAGCACATTGAACATCTTTAAAAACAGCATAGACAATCATTATAAGAATAGAGGGCTTGCTTTTCAGTATTACAGGGAGGGCTGATTGACAGATTTGGTGGGCAACTGGTTCAGTGTACAGAGTGCAACCAAGAAGGGCCCTTGTGGCTCATAGTTGCACTAATCTTTGATGTCTTTATGTCTAAGACCACTAAGATAAGAAAGGTTTTGTATAATTTGGAAGAGGAGGAGCCTGGGAGAGAAGAGGGGTCCACCAGGAGATAAGATACCATCCTTAAGTTAGGCGATGTTTGAATCAAAACGCAGAGCAAGAAGTCCCCAAGACGTACAAGGAGGCGGCTAATTTGAAAAAGGACTAGAAAAGAAATGAGGGCCCTGCCAGACTCGAGAGGAGTCCCCCCAAAAAATGAGTATGTCTGCAGGACTGAATGAGGCCCCGAAGACCAGGAAGATTTCCAAGAAAATGAGAGGAGGCCCTTAAGATGGGAGTGGTAACAGGTGTGAAGTGAGGTTTCCAACATTGAAGATTCCCTCAAGACTGGTAAGGCTTTACCTGGATTAAGGAGGAGGCTCACGAGGCGTGGCAGGAGGCCCCTAATTTGGCAGATAATGCTCCTGGGACATGAGAAGAAGCCCCATGCCATGGTAAAGGGCCCAAGGATGTAAGAGAAGGCCTACCAAGACGAGAGAGGAAGACATTGAATATGGAGGAGGGTAGGACATAAGACGTTGAAAACCGGCAGTCTTCAGGAAATGGGACTAGATAATTATGGCGCGACATGAGGCCTATAATTTGCAAGAAACCCCTAAGAGATGGTAAACGTCGTGCCGGGGTGTTTCACATTTACGGCATGCACCAAAACAATCCGGCCGGGGACCCTGAAAATCACGCTGAGCCTGGGTGTACCAAACATTTACGACCGTACCATGAAAATAAATATAGTGGAACGACGGGTCGTACCATTCCACAACAGTCTCAATGGGACCAGAACAAATGAAGACAGAGCAACGAAAAATACTTCGGGCATGGGTACAACTCTGAAAAACACTCACAAAAAAACACAAAAACACAAAAAACACTCCAACTCTGGGGCCCAACAATGATGCCGAAACCCCTAAAACGTTTTAGACCCAAAAAGGTGTCGAGGCAGCTAAAGTTCGCGCTAGGGATCCAAGAAAATGACGTCGGGACCCAAAAGATCACATTGGACTATATAAATAAATCACGTCGCAGCCCTTGAAAATCACCCTGGAGCCCCAGAAGTGCGAGCCGGGCCCCAAAAGTCGCAGCTGCTCCCAAAATTAATTCTTAACCGGAATGTCACTCTGGGACAAAAATATAGTCCTTCAGCGGCCACAGTGGCATATCAAAGGGGAAAATTCCTCCTCTATCCTGAGGCATCAACTTTCAAGGATCGTGTCGGGCTCCAAAACTCGCGCTGGGGTCACGAAAATTCGTGTCGGTCCACCAGAATTCGCGCAGGGGTATCCAAATAAGTACTTCGGGCCCCCGAAAACTAGTTCCGAGGCTCGAAAACGTGCAATGGGAACCGCCAAAATCGCGTTGGGGCAACAGCTAAGTACAACACTTCCCACAAACTCAAATATATCCCCCAAAATATCACTCTCGGGACCCACAATTCCCATCGGTAGTCCCGTCGAAGCTCCACAAAATTGGCGTTTAGGCCCATACGTAAGAACAGTGTGACCACAAAAAGCAAATCGGTATCCAAAAAAATAAAGCTGGAGCCTTCCAAACTAAGAATGGATTTAACAAAATGAATGTCCTGTTCAAGAACATGGCTCTAGAGCGCCGAACATGCAACCAGATGCCTTCACAAATTGCGTATGACAGTGAAGAACATACCGTATCTTTAAAAAATCGAGGTAAGATGCAAAAACGTGGCGCCAGGGACTTGAAAAATCAGGACGGGATTCGGAATTTACAACAACAAGAAAATCCACAAAAATATCGTTGAGCCCAGAAAACTGGCATTGGGTCCCCGGAACCACGCGCCTGGGCGCGATAAATCGCGCTGGGACTAAGAAGCACCGCACCGAAGCCACAAAATCGTACTGGAGCTCCACAAATGTGCGTCAGAAGCCCCCAAAAAACACAACAGGAACCTAAGAGCATAACGGGGGCCGACAATACAACTGGCCCTCTAAAATGCACATATTCTCCCAAAAAGCGACAGGGCCTTAATGCATGTGTTGCAGTCATAAATAAACATACCTGGACTTCTAAAAAAATGCACAAAAGGCTCTTATGGCACACAGGGGTCATAAGGACGCACCAGGTCCTGCAAAAGAGGCCGAGACCGCAAATGGCAACATGGTTCCAAAACGAACAAAGGCACCGGGCGTTACATGAAGACATCGCGATCTTCGAAAACGCCATGCGCGTTAAAAAAACCATCGGTGTCCAAAAAAGCAACAACACACTGAAACGAGGAGGGGTTTCGAAAATGCATTAGGCCGCTGCGCAGAAAGACGCAGCGGGTCCAACAAAGAACACTGAGGAAGTGCCTTGGTTCGACAGCCATTCTCGGAGGATAGTAGCAAAGATATCAGGTGCGTCAAAGGAGCGGAATTTGCATTTATATTGCATTGCTACTAGAAAATGTAGGAGGTAGGAAATTAATGATCGGATTTAATTACTGGGCTTATCGCAGAGAGCGCCCATACTAAGCGTTGCAGCACGTCAAATATGGCGCAAGTTTATCATGTGACAGTAATTAGCAAAAGGCAGAAGGCCTACCAGAAACCGCAGCATCGTACGAAGTGTTGCAAATGCACCGAATGCGCAAAATGAGTGTGCACGTGCACAAACGTTGGCGTCGTGGCGACCAGGCGATATGAACTGGGATGCCTGAAATTGGGAAACTTTACATTTGAAAGTGATGGGTAATATATTTTAAATTCAAGTTGGGAGGTTTAGTACATTTTCTACACCCCTGCTCGTTTTAGGGTTTTGTTGTTTTTATGCACCCATAATATGTTTATGTGTCAGGGCGTTTTCGAAGATCCCGATGTGCTTATTTAGCCCCTGGTCCTTTTGTTCGATTTGAAACCATTTTGCCTTTTGTGGTTCCAGCCACTTTGTCAGATCTTTGTGCGTGAACATGGTCCCTGCTTGCCTTAAGAGCTTCCAGTGTACTTTTTGGAGCTTCATGTATGAGCTTTAGAGCTTTAGAGCTCCATGTATGTTTATTTAGGTCTGCAACGCATGTTTTAAGATCCTGTCAATTTTTGGGAGAGTGTGTGCTTTAAAGCGTCAGTTGTATTTTCGGCCCCCGTTGTGCTCTTGGGGTCCCACTGTGTTTATTTGGGGCTTCTAACGCACATTTGTGGGCCATAGTTCGGTTTTGGGGCTTCGGAGCGATTTTTCTGTGTCCCAGCCTGACTTATCGCTCCCAGGCGTGTGGTTCCAGGTACCCAACGCCAGTTTTCTGGGCTCAATGTGATTTTTGTGGATCGCTTCTGATTTGTTCTCTATCAAAAGTCCGAATTCCGGTCCGACATTTAGGATCCGGTTGTTGTGGAATATGTGTAATTTCAGCAAATAGGTGTAATTTCAGCAAGTTTATTTTTCAAGAGATACCAAAATAAAACCGTAGAATTGGGTAGGGAGTTATGGTTGAAATCCGACGAATCAAGAAGGATAGTGGTAGATTACGCCCCTCCACAGGATAATTCAAAATAGCGGTCGAAATCACAGGCGCGTGAATTTATTCACGAAGAAGTTGTTATTTTAGCTTGTTTGACAGGTGCCTTGCAGCCAGCTACAAATATTAGAGAGAGAAAAAAATCGAAAATTCATAAGATTCCAATCAGAAAACCAATGGATCGCACTTCTTATTTTCACCTTCGCGAAATTATCGTCCTGGGACTGAGAAATGATCGCTTAAGCTTTGCTTAGGGCATCAAGCTGGTGGTAATAAATAACAGTAGTGATGAATCCAACTATATTCAGTTATTCTTGGAGGACATAAAAGTGGGTTGATGAATGGGAGACATATGTAAGATATGCTTAGCATCAGCCTCGCTGCAATCTAGAGGGCAGCGGGAAGACTCTTTTGTGAGAGAAAGCATTGAGATGTTGGTTGTTTTTGACACTCAGGTATTTATCCACATATTACGTATTACGTATACCCTAGTATGGCCCAGTTTTCAGTGAAAAGTAATGATTATTGCTATTGCGTGTTGAGTAAATAATGCACCATGCCTAGAACAAACAGTACATTGATATGAAATCTACATTAAGATGAAATGAAAGGGCCTAAAATAATAGGAGGCCCTAACACAATGGAGGACCCTTTTCAGCGAGCAGGAGGCCTCCTTTCGATCTTGCACCCCCCCCCCCCCTGGAAGAATTTCGTGGCGACGCCACTGACAGTATTTCCGGACAGCGTGGGCACCGCGGTCTCCTCCCCACACAGAAGGTAGCGATGGGTAGAGTATGTGTGGCCGATGCGCATCCTGTAAAATGTGACCTCTTCATGTCTGGACATACGAAGGCACGGATCCCAAGGTCCTAAGCGTGGCTTGACTGTACGCAACTTATTGTTGTTTCCTCTATCACACGATCTTTGCCATTTAGTAAGTATGAAATTGGTGATTATTGAGAAGTGGTCCCTAGCAGGAAGTAGATATACTTGGGCGGGGGTGGGGGTTCCGAGCTGCCCATTTCGCCACAGTGTCCGCGCACTCCTTTTCCCACACCCCGATGTGGCTTGGGATCCAGCATAAGCGGACGATTGTTCCTCGTCTTTCCAACGTAGTAATTCGTATGAGAATGTCGAGCAGAAGGGGGGTCTGACGGATAAAATGTAGTCAGTTCCAAGAGGCTGCTAAGGGAGTCCGATAGAATCACATAGAAGCCTCTATAAATGACAATGTTTTCACGATCGCAATAAATTCGAGACATACACAGGGAGGGTGAACGAACGTACAGCAGTACCACACACAAAAGCACACCCTGCTCCTGTGGTACTCTTGGATACATCAGTAAAAATATTTGTGCGTCCTCGGTAAGAGTCCAGGTGCTCCATCGTTCACAGCCGACACAGTGCTGCCGGGATATCTCCTTTGCGCATGTCTGATAGAAACACGTCAATTCGAGGTGAAATCAGTTCCCAGGGTGGTATTGGTATTTTTTGTACTCTCATCACCCTGCGCACTCTCATTCTACTATTTTTAAACAGGTTCTGCATCCGCGTACAGAATGGCAATGTCCTCTGATTCTGCCCATTGGAAAAAAAGTATCAAGATACGGCGGGAGAAAACTGCGTCATAAGTTGGATGCGTGGGAAACTGCTGCAGCCTACACGCATATCGCAGACCCAACATTTCACGCCTCTGAGCTAGCTGTGTCTCATTCGCCTCTGCTGTCAGGCTCGCAGCCGGTGAGGTTCTGAAGGCCCCAGTAATAATACGTAGTGCTAAATGGTGCAATGTATCCAGAGTGCGCTTGCTGCTGGCGCAGGCACCATCCTACACGTAGCATGCATAGTCTAGTTTGGACCGGATAAATGACTTATAAATTATCATCAGGGTTTTACGGTCCGCGCTGTAAGAAATTCTGGCAACTCATTTCAGTAAGTTGAGAGATTTAAAACATTTTTTTTCTAAGTGTCTTGATGTGGTGTTTGTATGTCAGGTGACTGTCAAATTGTACTCCAAGAAACTTCATGATTGTTCTCACTGGAATAGACTCGCCATACAGCTCAACATCCAGTTCCTGGATGCATCGACGGCGTCAGAAATGGATTGCAGCAGTTTTTTTTTCGGTGAAAAACCGGAATCCATTATTAATGCTCCAGCTCTGGAGCTTGTTTATTGCAAGCTGTAATCGTCGTGTAATTGCTGAAGTATTCGAGGCAGAAGACCAGATGGCGAAATCATCGACAAATAGCGACCGTTCTATGATCGGTGGTATATTGGCGTCAATATCACTAATCATCATGGCGAACAGGGTAACGTTGAGGACGCTGACCTGCGGGACACCACTGGCTTGCTGGAACCATTCAGATAGCTCGTGTCCTGTCCGGACGCGAAAGAAACGTTTAGTCAAAAAGTTGCAGATGAAAGTGCCCAGATGCCCACGGATTGCAGACTTTTGAGCATTCATCAAAATTCCGTGGCCCCAGGTGTTATGATACGCTCCTTCCAGGTCGAAAAAGATAGCTCCAGTGTGTCGTCTTTCTTTAAATGCTCTACGTATAACAGCGTCAAGTGTTATCAGACGATCAGTGTTCCCACGGTGCTTTCTAAGACCACATTGGGAGTTTGTAAAAAAAAGTCTTGCGTTTCTAAAAACCATGTAAGTCGCACATTTACCATTTTCTTTTCAAATGATTTGTACAAGCACGAGGTGAGGGCAATGGACCGGTAGTGTAGAGGATCGAGCCCATTATTGCCGGGTTTCAAGATCGGGATCACTGTGGATTCCCGCCATGTTAACGGAAATTGGCCTTCCTCCCATAGCGTATTGAAGGTTATGAGGAGTACCTGAAATACTCGTGTTGTGAGATGCTTTATTATCTCGTTGTGTATGCGGTCGGGCCCCTCTGCCACACTCTGCAGGCTCCTTATTGCCGATCGCAGTTCTGCTGCGGTGAATCGCTCATTACACTGATGTGGAAATCGCTCATTCGTTCAGATGTGGAAAAACTTACCGCTTGTCTTTCGAAGTGTAACTTCCTACGACGAAACTCAGGGTGGAGATTTTCTGCTTGGCTGCGTGTCACTATTACTCGGCCAATTGCGTTTGCAACGTCGGAAGGACGCTTGACCTCTGCACCAGCTACTCCAAGCACTGGGAGTGCGATCGAATTAAATTTGCCTGCGATGCGCTTCATACGAGACCGCACTTGTGTAATTGGGGTACATCGGTTTCATGTTGTAAGATATTCTCTCCAAGATGTGCATTTGGCCTGTCTAATTGTTCGTCGCGCGAAAGCTCGCGACTTTTGGAAGGCTATTAAGTTGGTCGAAGAACAATTTTTGTTAAATTTCCTGAAGGCTCGTCTGCGTTCTCGTATGGCATCCCAACATGCCACAGACCACCACGGAACTGGGGTGCGGCGGGGGGCACCAGACGTCCGGGGAATGGATGCATCGGCTGACTGCAAGAGCAGGGAAAAGAATTCTTGTACTGATAGTGTGGTGCCATTGTTGTCTCCAAAAGATGCTTGCACACCTCTCCCGAACTTTATCCAGTCAGCCTTTTTAAAATTCCACCTCCTAGGCCTCAGACCAAGCACAGCCTGATCTTTATACTCGAGAAGTACCGGAAAATGATCACTTCCCAGAGAATGGTCATGGACTGTCCAGGTAAAACATTCCAACAAGCGTGGGCTTACGAGGCTAAGGTCGATCGCAGAGGTAGGACCAGAAAGGAGTGTAAGATGAGTGGCAGCACCGGTATTTAAAAGGCAGAGGGATTCGTCGTGCACAAAACTTTCCATAACGCGTCCTCGATTATTGGTATAATCGCATCCCAAAGCTACGTGGTGTGCGTTGAAATCGCGAAGGAGTAGAAGTGGATGGGGTACCTCCAGCATCAGTCGTCTTAGCTCGACGTAGCTCCTTCACCTCAAGAGCAACAATTGTTACGCTTGAGGTGAAGCAAACTGTAAAGACGTCATTGTTGCAATCATTGGGCAGGGGAAACCGAATCAAGTTGACACAACTTTGGCGAAACTCAACATAATTCATCACTTTGGAGACGTAGCGAGGAGATGTCAGTTGGCAGCCGGCCCGATAAGACCTGGGACGAGCTACCGGGCGGCCGTGTCAGTGCATTGACGGCTATTCAAACCTTCGGCCCAAATTCCGCCGTTGAACTACGATTCATTGATCGGGTATTGAGGTCATGGTTCACGCAACGAGCTCTGCTTAGCAACGGAGCCCTGCCTCATAAAGCAACCCCAGCAAGAACTTGGATTACATTTATATAATGGAATACAATTTGAATAATATATCAGGGATTTAATGTTTACTTTCAGTCCATTTTAATCATGAATTTAAACGCATTTCACAGTCGCAAAGTTGAGAGAACATAGTAATGATAGCCGACAATTAAAAAATTAACAAGTGGGCGACAAATTAGAAATCAAGGGTGAAGCAAAGGGATTTAAACTTTACTTTCGGTCCACAAATGTGTCACATCGTCACCATTCCGCAGTCAGAAGTCGAAAGGACTCGGGTTTGTTTTTTGCGCGAGATGAGGGTGTCAGTACTGACACCCTCATCTCGCATGTTGCACTTAGCAACATGTGCAACAGTAGCAATGACAACCGGCTTCATGCTTTTGGAGAGAATGGTATTGTATCAACAATCCCGTGCATCAACTAGACCCGGTCTCCCCTACTACTGTTGTCACGTTTATTTCATGTGTTTACATGGCAACCTCGCAAGCTGCCACCTGGACTGTGCCATTTGGATCCTCTTAGGCCATGGCGTGTAGCGACTCGTAATACATTGGCTTCAGTACTTGAATAATCATAGGCATCACAATTTGTTTTTAAAACGCTGCGAAAAGGACATTGCAAAACATTGCAATACAAGATGTAGGGTTGGGTGCTACGGAGACTGAGACGGTATCTTGTGGTTAGGTTAAGTGAGCCATTCACCTCAAAACAAAGCTCAGTCCACTGCAGTCGATGCGGCCCTAAGCCCCCCACCTCAAAACAAAGACGCTGGAAATCCCCATAAAAATATCGCCCGACCCCACAACGGCGATAGTGAGTGCTCAAACAAACCTTGCTGGGCTCCAAACAAATCGCGCCGCAGCCTAAGACAATCGTACCAGAATCCCAAAATCGTCGGACCCATCCTCCCGAAAAATCGCGATGGAAGCGGAAAAATTGCACCGTGGCCTCAAAGCTTGCACAGGCGCCCGGAATGGTTCAGTTTATATCAATAAAAAACAAGGGGACTCTTGAAATATCGAGCAGAGTTTATAAAAATATGTTTTGAGGCTTGCAATGGATGCGACGACTTTTGGGGCCCAAATGTTACTCTCAGGGGCCTAAGTTGGATCTTGGGAGCCCCATCGTAATTTTAGGAACGCCCTGCGCGCCTTTTCAGGCCACAAAGCTATGTTTATGTTCCTAGATGGGACTGTTGGGGACACCAGCAGTAGTTGTTAGGGAGCCTGGCGTTATTTTTCCGAACCGGGCGCGGTATTGAGGCCCACAAATTCTGATAGGGAAGGGGACTGCTCCAATTCCCCCCCTCATCGGTACACTATTGCACATGTCCCAATGATTGTATAGATTAACAATGACGTCTATAGAGTATATCGCACAAAATCAACTTCCCTATACCCATTTAACTGCTTGCACCACAAGTAGTGTTCATAAGTATACTCCCTGCAATTGGCTTAAATTTATCACATTATCTTCAGGTTTCTTAAATATCAGCCTGGACATGGACATCACTGGACGATGAAAAGTCTTCATAGTAGTCTCCGTTGTTATTCGGTGTTTGAAAAATTAATCCATATGTGTTCATTCAATAGATTATGGGATCAGAGTCTAAAATGTGCAGATATTGTTGCATATGCCATGAACCTACCATCTTACCGAAACATTTATGTTGAATGACATAACATGAATTCAATATTTAACATGCTATCGATGCCACTACGCAGCTGAAAATCCACTCGGGTCAGTTGCCATGCTCGTCATGTGCCTTCTCAGGTCGCATGACATGCATCGCTCGTTACTCGTCACATCATTACCTTTCATATCACTCATCATGTGACCTTGTCAGGTCGCATCACGAGCTCTTAATCCTCCCTGGGGATTCTAAGATTCTGAGAGATTCTCGTACTGAAAGTTGATATAATAGTGTGTGGACTTCAGTATTGTATGTATGCTCCCTAATATACGACGGAAGTAAGTATTTTGCACATATCTGTGTGCTATGCCAGACTGAAAATCCAATGAAATGTGGAACTTTGTACGTTTTATTCCATAATTTCAATCACGTAATGAATGTATAGTTGTAGCAATTTGCACTCTTCAATAATAAAAATAGACGTAAACGTTGAAGTGTATGGCAGCTAAGACCAAGGCCGTATATAATACATTGCTTTGTAATATCAAGGCAAGGAAATTGTACTTGAAAATTGCATGTCTTACCTTGATTGTGCTACGTTACTGCTCTCAGCCTTTACAATCTTCCACTCTATGCAATATTAATGAAATTGATGTTTAGGATGCTAATAGTCAAAGAACCAAGTTGAGACTCTAGTATGAACATATTTTGGCACTGGCTGGCATATTATCTTCTTTATAGTATTTTCATAACATAACATAAGGTGTGAATGTCCATATATATGTTGCATCACATCAACTACTGAATTAGTTACGTTATTGCAGGGTCATGGCCAAGTGTGCATGACTTAAGAAATGAAGTGCTGCGATGTGATATGTATAACTTTTACTTAGTTATGGATTGCAGAAAGTTTTCTACACATTCAAATGTGTGAATGCTGCATTTTAGGCAATTTAGATGTCTCAAAAGTGGAAGGGCCAGCTACCATTATTGCCCCCCCCACACTTTGAAAAGTGGGTGGGCCATGCCCCCTGACCCCCCTGTTCCTACGCCTATGCCTACCATATTTCATCGAGATCACGAATAAATCGCACTCAACAAATTTCGTGAAATATACGTAGCAATCTGATCTAGAGGACTGGGGAACTTCCTCCAACCAAACGAGCTAGCTGAGCGAGCCGATTCAAATGAGTCATATGGTTTGATTGATACCGTCTTCCCGTCAAACTACGTATAGTATAGTGTATTCACGATCTGACGAATGCAGTCTTAACACGCGCACTGGAGGGGGAGGGACGAAGTCCGCACATAACTCCGCAATAACTCCGCACATAACTCCGTTTTTCGCAAATATTTCCCGATTGTACCGGTCGATATACGCAATGC
The DNA here is from genome assembly GCA_034440575.1 of Imbricaverruca yamaguchii. NCBI lineage: Eukaryota > Metazoa > Arthropoda > Thecostraca > Neoverrucidae > Imbricaverruca > Imbricaverruca yamaguchii. Next base: position 113,737 of record JAOTOL010001267.1, on the reverse strand, counting down.
TTTATATACCTGCCTAAAAATGTACCGCACGTCGTTTGACGTAAGAAAAACAAAAATTAGGCGAACATTTTGTCGAGCTACAGGCTATCTAAGTCAAAACATTTTGTAGGGCCAGACCACAGATATCGGCGCTGATGCGCTTCCCGTATATTGGCAAAAGGGAAGTATTCTTGGCAACACTAGCGACTTGCTCGGTGTATATTGTTATGTTCTATAGTTCCAAAGTCATGTAAGGCCACCGAGGTCAAGTCAGGTCATGTTAATGACAGGTCAACTGGAAGATTTTCATAAACGCAAATGACTCATACGATTCATGCCATTTCGCATGTTACTCCCTACACATCCTGAACACTACCGTTTTTTTTCATTGTAAATCTGAGCGTTTGCACATTTCATTCATGCACTTCGGCCCTTCGTCTTCGTGAAGCCATGGCCGCCGGCGCGGGGCCCCTCGCCGGCCAGCCGGGCGGGCGGGGTTCCGATAACTTGAGCGGTAAATGGGCAGGCGAGCGGGGTTCTGGAAACTTGAACGGGAGATGGGCATACACCAATCGGTCTGTTTGCACAGCACCTTGTTTGTCGCTGTTCAAATATGCCTCAATTACTGCAGCGGGACGTGAAGGTTTATCGGTGTTTGAAGAGGGCGTATCGAGCATATCAATGCCTCGGTCGGTACTAAGATCGAACTGTGGGCAAGACCTTCACGACCACGATAATAGTCGTTGAACGTGGTGTTTGATTCGGCAAAACCCGTATCGCTTTCCCCCACCGTGAGTCGATAACTGTTGAAGCATTTTCTGTTCTGAGCCCATACAGGTCGGACGCGAAGCTGATCGCTCATCATATCCCGCCGTACGCTTCGCTGACTTGGCGCCGCTGAAGCAGCGTATCTCATCCCGCTGATCGACTCTAATGAAGACGAACTTGAAGCAACGTGCGACTCAGACAGCCAAGAAGATGCCTTGTACGTTCCAGACGAAGACGATACGGATGACGAGAACACTTCTGTATCTACAGCCGCTGCCGCCGACACGTCAGCCGACACGTCAGCCGGCACGTCAGCCGGCTCGTCAGCCAGCTCGTCAGCCGGCTCGTCAGCTGGTTCGTCAGCCGGTCCGTCAGCCAATCCATCAGCTGGCACGCCAGCTGATGCGACCGGCGGGACCAGCCGTGGCCGCCTTCGTACTGCGGGACCAGCCCATTCCGGCACCCAGCGTTCGGAGCTTACAAAGTCGAAGCGTACCCTGGAGGAAGGCAAATACGTCCCATTTCAGCAAAGCCCGGGCGCCTTCTGCGTGCGTGACCACCACAACAAAAGTGGCTAAGTGGTCGTTGCAGCCGCCAGCTTAGCGCTCCAAGAGGCTGGACGCGAACCTGACGCGCCATATGCCTGGTCTCACCGGGGAGACGAGGACCGTATCATCGGACATGGCAGCATCCACGCTGCTTTTTTCCCAAGACAGCGTGATCGACCTGACTCTAAAAAAGAAAAAAAAGGTCCAGTGACACGCTCACAACTGATGACTTTTGTCGGCCTCTCTCTGCTGCGGGGCTGCGTGGGTGCAAATAGCACAGCTGAGGACCTATTCCAGCGTGGATTTACACCCGCGCCCCTCTAAGCCACAATGAGCCACCGCCGCTGCATGAAGCTTCCGCGCTGCCTTCGGCTTGACGATATCACAAGCCAACCTGTCGGACGTGAAGCCGACAAACGCTGCCTGCTTCGTGAGGTGTTCGGCATGTTTGACGAAAACCTGCGGCATCACGTGAAGCCGTCAGACGTTTGCGTGGACGAGACGCTCGTTCGGTTCCGGAGACACTGTGGTTTCAAGGTTTCTATGCCCTCGAAGCCCGGCAAATATGGCGTTTTGTCCCGGTCGGTGGCCGACGCCAAGTATCGGTATATCCGGAAACTCTGCCCATACGCCGGGAAACAGGCCAGCCCGCAGCAAGCGCCGCCAAACTCCACCTTCGCGTCTGTGGTGGAGCTTGCGAAATACCTAGTAGTAGGAGTAGCAAGGGGGGCCTAGGGGCGCTTCGACTGCTTCGGTCATACAGCGAAGTAGTAGCAGTAGTAGTAGTATGATTATTATTGTTATTATTGCTGTTCTCGTCATTATTCTTATGACAATACCCAGTATAGTTTTCTCACATGTCCCAAAGCGTAATGATCCCTTAAATACATCAAATGAATGAAAATACATACCATGACCTTTATAAAGTACTGATATATAAGTGACCAGAGGTCAAATGCAGCATCTATCATCCTTATTGCGCATCATTAGTCCTGCTCAAAGCATCACGAAAGCCCATTGTGTGGCAATCCATAGCAATGTCAAGCTAAGGCGCGCAAAAGAAGCAAAGTTAACATATTTGACCGCATTTGACCTTAAAGATATAGACTTAAGGTCATGCAATTTGCACACGATAGAGTTTACTACTGTACCCATCTATCCTGAAAGTTCCTTAACTCTAGCTTTAATTTGAGCCGAGATCTTAGGGGTGGAATCCCACCAGCGCGCATAATCCTCAGAGGCCCTCCAGGGCGCGTGTTAGCACGCTGTGAGGAGAGCCAGGCGTGTTCGGTCTGCATTTAAACCAACCCGACGCCTACCATTGTCACACGACACCTCCGCCGTCTGAATACCATCGTCCTAATAGTGCATGATTCGTGGTTGGTAATATAAATGAAACATATCCTTTGCCACATATTTCCACACATGTATTGAACGTGCATCACTTTAACTCTGCCCGGCATTCAACAGTACAAAATGGCTTAACGTTCTGGTTTTGAGGAAATTATAATTGTATACACGCCAGGTCACACAAGGACTTGCCCGGCTCCATGTGCCTAAGTACGTTTAGCCAGTCCGTACAACACAATTGCAAGAACACGACGTTGTCCGCATCTTGACAACGGAAAGAAAAGGTGTTTGTAGGCGAAACAGGATTGTCCTGGCAGTATTCGGTTATTTAAGTACCAGGTCATGGCTGACGATAGTGACGATGTCATGCCCAGAGGAATGGTTACAGTTCAATGAGTAGAACACGACTGCATTAGCGTTACGAGCAAACCCGTAAACCTTTGCCTCATCGAGGGGTACAACAGTCTATTTGCCAACCAAGACAAAACACGCAGCACCCATCTCTGGACTCTGAGACGAACTGGGCCAACCATGACATAAATTCAGCACTTTACGACAAGTGACAATGTCTGGGAGAATTCGTAATTGCCGTAATGTGCAGGTGCCAGTCGAGCGTGATACATTTCGAACAGAACTCCACAGTCCACACATCCCTCACATCACGACAGATCAGCACTAATCCGAGGGCACTGTGGTCATCGCGTCTGAACGTCCGATTGCGAGTATTTTACATCAATGTTACTGTAGCACTAACATATCATTACAAAACTGGGGCAAAGATGAAGATGAAATACAAGGACAGCAGTAGCAGGAATACTATCAGAGCTCCGCGAACAGCAGCTACGCCGACGGCAGTAGGAGAGCCATCAGAAACTCCGCCAGATTCAGCAGCGCCACAGGGAACTGTCCCAGCAGTAGCCGCTCCGCCGCAGCCCTCCAAGCAGCAACACCGATGCCAGGTGTCATAACAGCTCCGTCCGAGGTTGCTGTCATGCTGGTTACAACTGGCAGTAATACCTGATAAAGTAACTGCAGCAACTACTCAACCGGCTGCTAAAGGACATGCTGACTATATTCAACTGCAATGATATTGCAATGCAAGCTATATAGCAGTATGCATTCAAACAGGGATGTACCTGACAAGATACGATGAAATACTATTGCATGCCACAGACACAAAGTACCTGGTAATTTTGCAATTAAAGATCATGATCAAGTACAACTGGAAATGTTTTGAAGAAAATTGAATGCGACATGCCATACAGTCTAGTTCCAAGAGCTGATTTCATTTTTATATAGGATACAACACCAAAGATGCAAATTTTATTCAGCACAAGTATGGGAAGATGCAGTAAGTATGGGATGCAGTAAGTATGGGATTCGGCAACGGCTGACGTGTGCGTTTCAGATGGGGGGGGGAGACTCCTTTTAGTGGATTCCTTTCAGTCAACGCCATGTAAAAGGACTGTACTTAAGGGCGGTGTTGCACACTGGCACCCCATACGTTCCGGTGCCACCACAAAATTACGTGGATCCTCACCCAAAGCAAATGTCAAAAGGGTTTGAATGCCATTCACCAGGTACCTCACGAGTGGAGGAGGGTCAGCGGGGGGCTCGGCCCTTCCTGGAACCCATCGGTAGAGCTACTTTCAAAAGCTCTAAGATAACGTATTGGACGTGTGCCCCCTCTTCTTGGCTGGTCCTGCCCCCCAAGAGTAAGTTTTGGCCATGGATATATTTAGTGTGCGTGTGTGTGTGGGGGGGGGGGGGCGAAAGCACCAACCCTTCACATTTCGGCCAGGACCTCGTTTGATTGATTGATTGATTATTTGGGCTTAAGGGCGCATCAACTGCTACTGGTTATGTAGCGCCCAACCGGGACCTCGTTGACTGCAGACAAACCCAGGGTGGTCGAATGCACCTCAGTCTAGACATTTTCATCGACGGTGCCTTTCGAGGTACAAAGGACATCCTCCACCAGGATCGAGTGAGTCCCACTTTAATTTTTGCAGCAGAATGTACCCTTCTAAGCAGGGTTGTTGTTTTGTATACTATTGAGGGGAAAGTGCCCCTCAATGATGGTTTTGCGCCCCCGCCCCCAATAATTAACATAAGACCTTGTGAAGTGCACCCCTATCCATTTGGGCCTGCCCATTGCCTTCATGTATTCCCCCTCCCTCCAATTATTTTGAAAAATAAACACCCATGCTAAGCCAAACTGTATGTCCTCATTCTGGGAAACTTGGATGCACCCCTTCTTAAAATATTATAAATCGGTGGAGCCCCTCCAAGCTAGCGCAACCTAATTATCGTCCCCCCCCCCCACACACAGCCCGCCAGGTCGAGTGCAGCCGACGCAGGCGATGCAGACCAGCCCGCGAGGTCAAGCGGCAGCGCCACCGGAAACGGTCCAGTGAATCCTGGCCTTCGAGCGGAGCGTCGCAGGCCCCGACGTCTGCGTCCCGACGACATCGATAACCGGATCCTGGGAATTCTGGATCGCATGGACGCAAGGGAGAGGAAGCATTGGCTCTGGAGTAAAAAAAAAGACCTGCTGCGGGAGCAGGTGGAGACGAATCGGCGCCACCTCGCTACCATGCAGCGCCTAAAGGGACAGAATAAAGCCGTTTTTCGCGCCATGATCAACAGACGAGATGATCTGGACTGAACTTTTCCTTGCTATTGTTGCTGAGTTTCACAACCAAGTGTTTTCCGCATCATCTCGTATGTTTCACCCATCCTGCGTACACGGCAAACACGTTAAGTCAATGTATGTGTACAATTTTAGATCAGTTATCAAACAAGTTGGCCGCCCGGTGTGGGCGGACAGCAGGACGTCATACCATGGCGGTGGCGACGGACAGTATTGATGATTCGACAAGCTCGCGATTACCTGTTCTCAGTTGGCTAAACACAGTTTAAAAAAAACAACAACAACAAAAAAGACCTCAACTGGTGGGAAATTGCATGACTACTATTCGCTAGACATATTCTGGCTGGATTACCGAGTCCACCTGCGAACAATCGATGTGAGAGGTTGACAACCCTATATGGCCAGGCAGTAGAATGCGTGATAAAAGAACCCATGGTTGTTCTACGTTCTTTGTTGTTCTTCATTGTTCTTCGTTTGACAGATTATAAGCAAAATCATGCTTGCCGCGGTAATCTCTAAGAGTTCGTATGTCCACGGTGAATAATCCCAATGAGCGAATCTGACATCACTGCATATAAAGGGAGGGCCACAGCATTCATCAATTCAGCTATACACACGCACGCACGAATGAATTAAATGAATACAAACGAACCAATGAACCTAACAGCAAACGAACAAATTGATCTACTCAAACGAATGAGTCCAAAGGACACAACTTCACAAACTCTCCTTGATGTGGTCGCGTATGCCTGCGGCAGTTCTACTGTCTTCGGCTGGATGACACCTTGCCGTAGGTGGCTGCCCGCCGGTAGACAGCAGCTCGGCTGCGCGCAGTGCACCTGCTGGCAAGTCGTCATGGTATGACTCTACCACGTTGTGCAGGATAGCGGCGGCGAATGCTATCTGTGGGACGAAACGGAAGTTGTGCTCGGACGGCTTCAAGACGCGTCGCCACCGACACTTAGCCGCCAAAATGCGTGCTCTACGATGACCCTTACCACGCCAAGCTTGGCGTTGAACGCGTCCCCTGTTGCACGGTCGGGCTGGTCCTCTCGGCAACCTCAGTAGCCAGGGCGTGAGCGGGTATGCTGCATCGCCAGCCAACATGAGCATACCCATATATACCTGAAAGTGCTCCAGCCAGTCTTCAGGTTGAAAATTGAGGACACCCTCCTCCCAAAATCACTACTTCGCAGAGCCAACCTCCTTCTGTGGTGTGCCACTCTTTGGGCCAAAAGAATGGGCATAATGTGCTGCTGATGGTGGCCACCAGCATCTTCCAGCTCCCTCATGTGGGCTTCAGAGCCTTTTCAACTGCTTAATTTTGATGTGGATGACCAAACGAATGAACAAACAACAAACAACACATGAACATCTCAATGGGATCCATGATTCACTATCTTTCTGTGGAAGAAAAACATATGGGTAAATATAACCAACAAATCATCATGGAGAAATAAAACAGATGATGGCAGACCTTGGGCACCACAACATGTTCCCTATCACAGCCACAGTCAAATGGATTTGATATGCTTTAAACAAATTATGATTCACATTTGTTTTCTTCAGGATGGATAATGGTATATGTTTCTTAGAAATGAAGAGGAAACAGGTGGCAATAGATAGACTGATGCATCAGTATCTAGCTCATCAGGTGATGAGTAATACCTGTATAAGACATAAAGACATAAAGACATAAAAGATTGGTGCAACTATGAGCTACAAGGGCCCTTCTTGGTTGCACTCTGTACACTGAACCAGTTGCCCACCAAATCTGTCAATCAGCCCTCCCTGTAATGCTGAAAAGCAAGCCCTCTATTCTTATAATGATTGTCTATGCTGTTTTTAAAGATGTTCAATGTGCTGCTACTGATGATGTTTTCTGGCAGCTGGTTCCAGTGTTCTACTACCCTGTTGGTGAAGAAAGTTTGCCTTAGCCTTGTTCTGCTGTGGTTAATTTTAATTTTGAATTTATGACCTATAATTGCATCATTTCTGTTAAATTCAAACATTTCCCCAAGGTATGCCCTCTCCAGACCATGGACAAATTTAAAGACCTTGATGAGATCTCCTCTCAGCCTTCTATATCTAAGTGAAAACATATTCAATTTCTTCAATCTTCCCTCATATGCCAGGTTGCTTATGCCATTAACCATTTTTGTATCCCTCTTTTGTACTCTCTCTCTAAAAGCCAACAATCTTTTTCATAGCTAGGAGACCAAGCTTGGATGCAGTATTCCAAATGTGGCCTGATGTATGCACAGTAAAGCTTCCTGATCACTTCTTCCACTTCTGTATGATACATTCCTATTTATTGCCTCAAGCATTCTCAGTGCCTTCTTCCTGGCTTTGAAGATAATAAGAGGGAGTATTGCCTTATTCCTCTTGATTTGAAACAAATGTGGTGGTAGAAATGGTCAATAGTAAAGTTGAATGATAAATGGACACCCTTCAACTCATTTTGGCATAACTTAAGCTGGGGGAAGAGTGGGGGATCTGAACATATTCTGTTTCTTGAACATCTACCTTTGGATGTCTCCCACATTATGTTCAGTACATAAATAACAAAAAAATGATGGCATTCATAAATGATGGACCTGTATCTACCAATATATGAAGGTCTTGTCACATAGTTTTACAGGTTCTTTGTGTATAGAGCTAGCAAAGTTAATAGGCAAAATTTTGGGACATCCAAGAGCAGTTGGCTTAAGTAAACAATAAGGAAGTAGCTTTCAATATTTTTTTGGGCAATTACACCAGCATTTTTAGTGACTACTAACAACTTGCAACACAATAGCTTTAGTGGCTACCAACAACTTGTGCTACAATAGCTACAGTGAGGTAATCCTGCACAATAACTTTTTCGTGTTCAGAACACAGCACCTCACTACAAAATATTTTTAGTTCACTCTATGCAAGTAGTTAGAGGATTTTCATTGAAAGAAACTGTTCAAATATGGGTAGCTTATTCATTTTTGTGTTCCGTAAACACAGTGCAATTACTGGTTCGGCCATACAGAAGCAGCAGTAGAGCTATTTGTTGCATGAAGTCATACATGTTCAGAAACCCCATCTTCTGCCATACAGGTACACCATAACAACACAAGTCTGCAAAACTGAATTAGTTTATAAGTTATTGGAAACAACCAAAATAATGTCTTTGTTCAATATTTCAATATCGAATATTCATATAATTTGCATGCATCCAGTACAAGCATTTCTTTAATTGCACATAACAGAAGACATTGCAAAATACCTGCCATAGCATGATTGGCATCATACCTACTTGCTAATAGCTAATATCATACAATTTCATAAGTACACACCATTCAAAAGTTGCAGTTCAGTTGTTAAAACCACTTATCAATATATATATATATATATATATATATATATATATATATATATATATATATATATATATATATATATATATATATATATATATATATATATATATATATATATATATATATATATACATATACATATACATATATATATATATATATATATATATATATATATATATATATATATATATATATATATATATATATATATATATATATATATATATATATATATATATATATATATATATATATATATATATATTATATAGAGCAGTTACATATTATAATCAATTGTATTCTTGTTAAGAGGGAGTTGTTACAATTGAGAAAAAACCGTTTGACACCAGTAGGAGTTTCAATAATGCAAATACCACAAGAAAACGAAGGCATGGAACGATACTATACACACTTGCAACCTAAACCAGATTTTTTGGGTTCTTGAAATACTGGTACAAAAGGTAGACACCTTTGTGCATTTGAGCATTATTGTGCACTATTTTGCCCCACAATTCCTAAATTGCGATGGGTGCCAATTGACCCCTGGCTCTAAATATCATACTAGAAAGAAAGAACAAATCATTAATCATTTAAAACAACACCCAAACATCGCAACACGTCCAAAATATGTGCATCCGAGACAAACTTGCTTGTTAGCTAGCCTGCCGCATTTCAGCCGTAAATAATGCAATCGGAGCACAAATGGCGACGTCATTTTTAAAACGTGGATTATTCGTCGTAGCAATTGTAAAGATCCAATACATTTCTCCTCGAAAAGGACCCCAGCAAAATCCACCAGATTTCACCAAGATCTGCAAATTTCCAAAGTTGGCAGCATCCAGGCGCTGTAAAGCTAATGAAGCCGGACATCTAGCGGAGAATATACCAACATTAGGTTCCTTTCACTGGCGCCACTAGGCAGAGTCCAGAAGAACGTAAGACCTCCGTACGGACGAAAATCGCCTGCCATGGCCCGGCGTCGTCAGCTGATATTTGAGGTTATGATACACTTGAGGTTGCGATACATTTGAGGTTATGATACACTTGAGGTTACGACACATTAGAGGTTATGACACATTAGAGGTTATGATACATTTGAGGTTATGATACACTTGAGTTTATGATACATTTGAGGTTACGATACATTTGATGTTATGGCACATTAGAGGTTACGACACATTAGGGGTTATGATACACTTGAGGTTATGATACATTTGAGGTTACGATACATTAGAGCTATTCAAATTTGGGGTTATGATACATTAGGGGTTATGATACATTTGAGGTCTTGATACATCCCCGTTCAGTCATTGGCGATCCTACCAGTCACCATAAATAAATAAAAGCGCGGAAACGCGACGGCTGATTTTGCAATTGTATCGAGATGGTTCGAGTGGCTGCGACTATTTTATTATCTTGGTTGAAATTTGTTAAGGCTGTTATCGAGTGTTATTATGCCGGAAATCACTGAATTCACTGCCAGGGTACAATGAACACCTGATTTAAGTGTGAGTTATGTACTTACTGACTTGGGAGCGTCATTTCGCAGGGCGTATGCGATTTGGCAAAAATCTGGTGGAAGCAAAATCAGTGTGACAGGCAACTATACCGTCACTGATCCATATCCAGTTCCTCGCTAGAAAACGCGCTCTTTGGCTGCAAATGACGATGCACTGGAGACATGTCGAGGTAGAAAGCTACTGCATGCGCTGGTAGGTAAGTCTGCAGAATGTTGCCTGACGATGAGATACCAGAGTAGAAAACCACTAGATTTGCCGGCAAAAATTCCACGTTGGAAGTCCGAACACGCAAACTTTGGGGTCGATGCGGCACCCTAAGATATTGATCGATCCTGCTAAAACCAACACCGATGGACTTAAAATGAACCAAACAATGGGAAAATTTGCGAGATGAAGCTATCTTGGAAAAAAGTTGAAATATGAACCTGTCTAGTGGACATCCTATCGCTGCCTGGCGACATGATGGGGGACCTGCCTAGATGCCTGCCCATGCGCTCTGCCGAGCAGAGTTCTTGCGCAACCAGCCAATGCGCACATGCAGCCTAACTCGAGTCAGCCTCCGTCTCACACAACTGGCCACACTCCTAATATTCGGCCGCCGGCTACTAATGACGCCCCCCTGACGCCCACGTCTCACGATGCTGGTGTCGCATGTGCAGGTTGAGTCCATGATGAAGCAGACATCAGAATTGAACTGGTTTGGCATCGCCCTCTACCACGTATGTGGCATGCAGCGCCCGCCGCGACCGATGGTAATTAACCAAGGGCTGGACACAACGGCCAGGAGCGCCTCCGGTGCTTCAGATGTCGGACAGCCAAGCGATGTATTGACGCCTCATTCTGTAGGCGACGAAGCCGGTAACGACGGCAAGGCCGTCCTGCTCCAGTCCAAGTTTGCTGATGATGGTCGTGTTAAAATTGATGTGAATATAAGTGGCATCATACTAATTGAACTGGTTCTTTCTTTAGCTATACAAAGATAAGAAGGTAAGCAGCATATGAAGGCTCCATATTTGATGGCGGTGGCCAAGTTCTATCGGTGACTCAGCAGGACTTTGGTGTTATTCTGAACACAAGATTGGGGGCATCGGAACAGAAGAAAGAATCCAGGAAGAAGGCACTGAGAATGCTTGGGGCAATATATAGGAATGTATCATATATAAGTGAGGAAGTCATCAGGAAGCTTTACTGTGCATGTCAGGCCACATTTGGAATACTGTGTCCAAGCTTTGGCTCCTAGTTATGAAAAATGTTGTTCGCTTTCAGAGAGTACAAAATACGGCTACAAAAATGGTTAATGGCATAAGCAACCTGGCATATGAGGAAAGATTGAAGAAATTGAATATGTTTTCACTTAGGTATAGACATTTGAGAGGAGCACTCATTGAGGTCTTTAAATTTGTTCATGGTCAGGAGGATGGATATATTAGGTAAATATATTAATCTAACAGAAATGATGCACCTGAAGATCATCAATTCAAAATTCAAGTTAACTACAGCAGGACAAGGTTACGACAGTCTTTCTTCACCAACAGGGTAATAGAACACTGGAACCAGATGCCAAAAACCATCGTCAGTAGCAGCACATTGAACATCCTTAAAAACACCATAGGCAATTATTACAAGAATAGAGGGCTTGCTTTTCAGTATTCCAGGAAGGGCTGATCGACTAATTTGGTGGGCAACTGGTTGAGTGTTCAGAGTGCAACCAAGAAGGGCCCGTGGCTAGGATCATAATCATCAGAGGTAAAGTGGTTGGAACAAATGGATGGGCTGGTTGGATGAACTCCATCAGATCCTTTTCACTGTCGATCAGGTCTAATATGTATTTTTATCCCTTGGAAATATAAGCATGTTGGTTGACAAACTATTCTTTCCATATCTTTCTTCCAGATGATAAAGACACACCACAACAGAACACTATCCAATTCAACTAAAACTAAAACGCACGTATATCGAACACAAGGTGCGACAGACATAAAACCAAGCACAAAACAATCTACGAGGGAGCTATGTAAATAACTGCTCTATTTATGACTCAACTGCGCCATCTAAGAATTTGAGAAAATGAGTGCCCCTAAAACGCTGCATTCGTGATGGTCGTCGCCTAATTCGCAGCCTAACTGAGAATGATAAAATAACAGCCCAACACGATTCCAAAAGCACAGACGTGATATTATAGGTTTTAGAAAGTGAGTTGAATTGAAAATATTTCCATTTTAAAATGAATGAAACCATTAAAACGGCCCAAAAGTTGTACCCCCAGATGACGTAATTTGTACCATTCGAGCCGCCACACAGGAAGGCATGGGGATGACAGGGGCCTGCGTTTATCATTGTCACGATCGACGGAAGTCGTCAAGCGCCGATTGGTCGGCCCAAGCGTCTCCATTTTTGTATTGGACTAAAATACTGGAGCGCACTCCCCCCCCCCCTCGCTCCCCCGGGTACACCCAAGTTTAGTAGATTTTCAGATCTAGTATATCCGTGCCTTGGTGGCGTCATATGCTGGAATATGCGATATTCTACTAGAATGTGGTGGATATCTGGCGAATTATGAAATCGTGTAGTAGAATATTCCAAACCTAACATATTCCTGGCAATTGAGGATGCAGTGCCGCAAGCGCGGCAGAAACCTAAGATCCTTGATTTGAAAAGTTGTGCTTGGCAAATTTTTCGCTTTGGAACTAGGTGCATTTGTGTTTCATTTTCGTTTCGTTCTCATTGAGTGAGATTAAGAAAGGTAACTTGTCTCCAGGTACGTGCACACCTGCTGCTATACATCCTATATTTGATACTGCATTGTCAAGGGCAATTGTCCATGCTGAAGTGCAGCTTTCAGCTGCAGATGCCTTTGACGCGGGTCAACAAGTTTTTGCACTTGCAACATTCACATACGCATATCTGTGTGGATGCGCATTTTAGAGATGTTAGAGCCTCCTGGTAAATTTCTAAATGCTCCTTGGTGAAATCAAAATGTATAAATTTAGCTTCTACGTTTTTTAAAAGATTTCGGTGTTTTTGAAGCTTTCCAGTGAAGTTCTAAATGGTCCTTGATAAACTAAAATTTTTCAATTTGACTCATAAATTTGATATTTTGACAGATTTTCAAGTGCTTAATTAATTTTGTTCATGGTCCATCAATATCTCATCAAAATCACACGATGACATTCCCTCGATGATTACGCAAATAGTCGAAAGTTTCTTAGATGGTGTATATTCGGGTACAACCTTTCGTCAAGGAACAAAAATAAGCAATTCCAACTCACGGTCGAATTCTCACTGCCTTATTTTAGTATCTATGTCGACGTCGTGCCTTACTAGGCATAGGCTTTTTTTATTCTTGTACGTATTGAAGGCGTCTCTGGAATTAAAAAGCCTATGTCTAGCAAGACGCGACATCGACATAGATAATAAAATAAGGCAATGAGAATTCGACCGTTTGCTGGATTTTGATATTTTTGCTCTTTGGTGAATGGTTGTACCCAAATATACACCAACTTTCGACTATTTTTGTAATCATCGAGGGAAGGTCATCGTGTGGTTTTGATGAAATATGTTCCTCGCCAGAGCACTAAATGATTTATATGACAAATTATGTCTAAATCCTCACCAGAGCACTAAGTGATTTATATGACAAATTATGTCTAAGTCTAACTGACAAATTCGAGATTATAAGAGACATTTGAGATTTCAGAGATTTCGGTGCGTTGTGAATTTCGAAAGGATCCTTGGCGACATCACAACGTCTAAATCTAACTTCTGAATTCGAGATTTGAAAGGATTTCGGAGCCTTTTTGTGAGTTTCTAAGTGGTCCTTGGCGAAGTCAACATGTCCAAATCTAACTAATAAATACGAGATTATAAGCGATTTTGGAGCATTGTGAATTTTCTCATGGTCCTTGGTGAGATCAGCATGTCTAATTAAAATTACTACGCCTTTGAGTATTATGCGAAAATAAACTTTTCTTTAGAAAAGAGCATATCGTATGTGAGCATATGAACATATGAACATAAGAGCATATGAATATATGAGTATACGCCGTGCTTTACGTTCCCCTACATTCAGCTGATACGAGAAAGCAACGGCTGACGTGAAACAGAGGGTACAAAGAATGAGAAAAAAAACGTTCAATTTCATTTAACAGCAGCTTCTTTTTCTGTCGAGCCTGTGCGCACCATTGGCCTTTAGGGCCAGTCGGTCGTCATGGCAACGACTTAGGCCCCGCCCTCCGGGAGTCGGCCGACCGGTTTTGTGTAGTGACTTCGTTTACCGGCAAGGAAACATACTTTTTCGAGGAGATGCAAGTAAAAACGATCCGGATTCGTGTGTAGAATTGTTAATGCGTTCGCATGGTGTCAAGTTTTCTATATACAGTTAAAATTTCCTTCGTAAAGCCATGGCAAATATTGTGTGCGTGCGTGCGTGCGTGCGTGCGTGCGTGCGTGCGTGCGTGCGTGCGTGCGTGCGTGCGTGCGTGCGTGCGTGCGTGCGTGCGTGCGTGCGTGCGTGCGTGCGTGCGTGCGTGCGTGCGTGCGTGCGTGCGTGCGTGCGTGCGTGCGTGCGTGCGTGCGTGCGTGCGTGCGTGCGTGCGTGCGTGCGTGCGTGCGTGCGTGCGTGCGTGCGTGCGTGCGTGCGTGCGTGCGTGCGTGCGTGCGTGCGTGCGTGCGTGCGTGCGTGCGTGCGTGCGTGCGTGCGTGCGTGCGTGCGTGCGTGCGTGCGTGCGTGCGTGCGTGCGTGCGTGCGTGCGTGCGTGCGTGCGTGCGTGCGTGCGTGCGTGCGTGCGTGCGTGCGTGCGTGCGTGCGTGCGTGCGTGCGTGCGTGCGTGCGTGCGTGCGTGCGTGCGTGCGTGCGTGCGTGCGTGCGTGCGTGCGTGCGTGCGTGCGTGCGTGCGTGCGTGCGTGCGTGCGTGCGTGCGTGCGTGCGTGCGTGCGTGCGTGCGTGCGTGCGTGCGTGCGTGCGTGCGTGCGTGCGTGCGTGCGTGCGTGCGTGCGTGCGTGCGTGCGTGCGTGCGTGCGTGCGTGCGTGCGTGCGTGCGTGCGTGCGTGCGTGCGTGCGTGCGTGCGTGCGTGCGCGCGCGCGCGCGCGCGCATTTAGTTTCGTTTCGTTGAATATGTCTGCGAGTACAGCGTTGGTGATCCTGCTTGTCGATTCAGTTGGTCTTGTTTTCTTCGTTTCTTCGTCGTGCTTGTGTAGTATATCGTCATTGTTCGTGATAGGCAAGACTACAATTAACACATATTTCAGCTCTAACTTTTGCAGACGTTTCGTCTTAACCTAAGACATTTTCAAGACAGTATGTTGTGAGTCACTTTTATGAAATATCCAAGCTCCATATTTATGTTTGGGGTAACAATTTGCGTGCGTTATGCGAGTGGGCGCTGTAAACGTACAGTTCAGGTGTTATATTGTAAGACACGTCACCTAGGGGTGGGTGGGTGCTGTCCTTCGTAGAGCTTGAGTGTTCCACTCGCGTTGATTTGCTTGTTGATGGCTGCATCGATGTGTCAGATATATATTGTCTCCTAGGCAATAAGGCGTCGTTTGATGTGGATGGCTGCGTGCATTTTAGTTTTCTCTACTAGTAATTTCCTTGTCAGCGCTGTGTTGTGATGTTCGTATGTGTGAGAGAGTGGCCCGCCGTTTTGTTGGTGCATTGTGATTCTTCGACTGAGTAGTGATTGATTTCCCGATGTATACGTGAATTAGGAGTGCGAAGTTTCCTAAGATGCAATTGTAGTGGTATGTCAGATTTGTTTGTTTGGGTGGTGATGGATCATATGCGGTGTTGTTTTTCATCGGATGTGATGCTGCGGGCTGTTGTAGTAAATGCTGAGCTTGATATTGTCTGCAGGTTTTGTGGTTTTGCAGTTTATCCGAATAATGTTTTTGAGTGCCGTTAACTCTTGTTTGTATCCTTTTGCCATTGTGTTTCTGTAGTACAAGTGTTTGGTGTCACCGTCTGTTGTCCTGTCGCCTGTTTTACTCATATATATATATATATATATATATATATACCGTAATACATTCTTCGTGAAATATGGTGGAGCTTACCACTTTCTAAACACTAAATCTGCATCCTTCTCCAAGAAGCTTCGACATCCTGCTTCTTGATGCGTGCTTATGAAATCTTCGTGTCTCCTTTGGAACAGTATCTCGTTGATATAAGTGTCATGTTGATGCTGTCGATAAGGAATGGTGATGCACGAACGTCTCGCAACGCAATTTCAGGTAAAGGGATTACCTATAATGTGTTGTGGCATACAATACCAGTTTATAGCATAGGTATTATTCCCCCTATCCAGAATATACCTTTTCATACATTATGAATCTTAAAACAAATGATAAAGGTGCAGTGATAAGTACCTGCACAATTGGCTCAAATTTCAGTCTAAATGACATCAAAAGTATTTTAAATGACACTAATTCCATGACAAATTTCGGCATTCTGTGCTCGTTTCGACATCACACACCTACCGAAGAACCATTTTTTTAACCCTGTATATATATATATATATATATATATATTTGTATCTAAATAAGGGTTCTTTGAAAACAAAGTTGCCGAAATTCGACCACCTTCGGAAATGTCCATTGGCCCTCTTCGGATTTTCAGATGTTCGCCCCCACCACCTGAACCAAATCCTGGCTACGTGATTGCACGGTGTCACCTGAAGTGTGTCACCCCAGCCTGTTTCTTCGGTCAATCCTGGAGTAGATGTTACTTTGAATGTGTTACATGTATGTTTCTAGAAAACAAATTTAATTGTTAATGAAATATAGCGGAATTAACGTCTTCCGCAGGACAGCGCAATGACAGAATACTGTATCTCAGTAGCCTTTGATTACTTTAATATTAACCTTGTGTCAAGTCTTCTTTTGCATTATTTAGGTATTCATCATGCCTGCACAGTTGTAGCTTTGTATTTTGTAACGCATGTTTTATTTACATTCTGATAAGGCTGATCTGTACCGCACAAGGCCACTTTGGTCGTTGGCACCACGCGGGTTGAAGGCATGTTGGAATCTGTTATTACAAGATCCTGCCTCCTCCAGCCCTCCGTTGCAGGAGAGTATGTATATGATGTATATATCAATATATAAATAAATAGCTATGCGTAAGATGTGTACGATTGCTCACGTGCATGTACAGTAGAGGTATTCTTACGGCTGCATAGCGAAACATATATTTCGACGGATGTTTTGCATGCCATGTTCGATATTGCCTGGAAATATTTGGCTGTTGGATGGGTACTCAGACCCTCGTTGCTTACATCAGAACCTCTTGGTTGCTATCCTCGCACATTCAAGAACAATGAGCAAGAAATACTGAAAGCACCTTTGGAATTGTGTATTTGGTAATGAAGAGACACTATGCCTTTGAGAACATGTTTTTCGTTTCACTGTTTCAAAAATGAAGTACACTAACTGGGAGATCGACATCATTTTAATAAATAAGTGGCTTCAGCAAACTTAACACGTTTTGAACATGTCACGGCTATGGTGTGAGTAACTTTGGAAGATTCTCGGGGTAGCATACCGCCTCTTCTGAATCGGTGCATTGACACGCGCAAAACACCGGGCGAGCATACCTCGTAGTGACGTATTCGTAAACGCGTCACGCACCGCCGCGAAATTCGTCGCGAAACGCCGCAAATGTCGTTCCACACCGTGCCACCGCATAACAGCATGTCATCCGACTTAGGGTCAAGTCACGTCACAATCTTTTGCCTCAGGTCAAGTATTGCCAGTCGCAGCAGCCTGCCCTGGAATGATTCACTATCGTGGAAACCTGCATAATAGGTGGCGCTCCGGCTCAGTGGTAGCTTGCACGCCAGGTGGCGCTCCAGAGACGCCAGCTGCTGTCTGCACGCCAGGTGGCGCTCCAGAGACGCCAGCTGCTGTCTGCACGCCAGGTGGCGCTCCAGAGACGCCAGCTGCTGTCTGCACGCCAGGTGGTGCTCGAGGGACACCAGCTACCGTCTGCGCGCCAGGTGGTGCTCGAGGTACGCCAGCTACCGTCTGCACATCAGGTGGTGCTTCAGGGACGCCAGCTACGGTCTGTAAGCTAGATGGCGCTCCGGTGGCCCTCAGCTCTGCCACTGTGTCTTCGGGTCGGTATGTTGAGAAAGCTGGGTTTCTAATAGTGTGGATCGTGCGTGAAAATTTCCACCACCCACGATTGCTTCTGATTTAGACGTTATCTAACCATCCAGACTCTCAGATAATCATGAGTGATTTTTCTACCAGTTAAACTCTGAGGTTATTTAGAATGTGGGGAGCGCCAATCTAGAGCTTAGAATCCTGGGAAACTGATTTGCGGGTGGATATTGCTGGCCGCGAACGACTGCAGAGGACGGCCGCCCTGTGGACTGCCAAGTCCTTGAGGGAAAGCGTCCTGAAAGCCAAAGGCAGAATGGAAAGGCGACTGACCAGGCACGCTAGTCTGTCCAAGCAAGCTGGGATTGAGCTGTCCCTGGCCGAGTTGGCCCAGCTGTAAGCCGCCCTGTCCGGGGCGCTGCGCCCGCAGCTCTTCCGGTAACTGCGGTCCGGCTGGGAATGGACGACGCGGCGCCGGCGGTCCTTCAGGTGTCTGACCCTGGCGGAAGTTGGTCGCGTCGTTGTACACCCTGCCGCCGGGTCCGCGGATCTGGGCGCGCTGCAAAAGGCCGCCCTGGCGACCGCCTTGTAATCGTCCAGACAGCGGCTGGCCGCCCAGGCTTGCTCGGCTTGCCAGGACAGGCTGAGGCCGTCTTTGGCGCCCGAGGTCACTCTGTGGTCTGAAGCCTGCCGATGGTATGCGCAGGTCCAGCTGGCCTCGGCTCGGCTGCTGGCGGGGATCAGGCTGTCCCTGCCCGCCGAACACGGGAGAACCAGGTCTTCCCTGCGGTCCCAGGCCGGGCTGGCCCTGCCTACCGAACACTGGAGAACCAGGTCTTCCCTGCGGTCCCAGGCCGGGCTGGCCCTGCCTACCGAACACTGGAGAACCAGGTCTTCCCTGCGGTCCCAGGCCAGCCTGGCCCTGCCTACCGGATACTGGAGAACCAGGTCTTCCCTGCGGTCCCAGGTCGGGCTGGCCCTGCCTACCGAATACTGGAGAACCAGATCTTCCCTGCTGTCCCAGGCCAGGCTGGCCCTGCCTACCGAATACCGGAGAACCAGGTCTTCCCTGATGTCCCAGGCCGGGCTGGCCCTGCCTACCGAATACCGGAGAACCAGGTCTTCCCTGCTGTCCCAGGCCAGGCTGGCCCTGCCTACCGAATACCGGAGAACCAGGTCTTCCCTGCTGTCCCAGGCCAGGCTGGCCCTGCCTACCGAATACCGGAGAACCAGGTCTTCCCTGCTGTCCACCACGGTGTGCCGCCAGCTGGCTGCGGGGCGACTGTCTCCTTCCCGACCTCAGGTCTCCCGGTCGCCCGGCGCCTCCCTGAGGGCTCCCCGGTTGCCCGAGGCCAGGCTGTCCGAGATCCTGCTGTTCGAAGCCAGGCCGCCCGAGACCCAGCTGTTGACCCGGACCGCGTTGTCGGCTCGCATCCTGTGCACCAAAGCCCGGCAGCGGCCCGCCCAGTGCCTGTGGGCCACGCCCCCGTCCGGCCTGCAGACCAGCCTGCGGCCCGCCCAAGTGCTGCTGCAGTCCACCGAACACCTCGATGCTGTTCGGGTCGGGCCCCAAGCCGAGTACAGCGTAGTCGGGGCTGTATCTGTCCGCATACTCGGGCTTTGCCGAGTCGTTGGCGTTGATCTGCTTGTACAGGTAGTCGTTGACGAAGTGGAACTCACTGGAGCGCTTGCAGATGTTGCCAGCACTGCGTGGCACGCAGATGAGCTGAATCTGATGGAAGGTCTGGCCTTCCGGGCACACCCACGAGTGCTTGACTCCCCCAGTGCAGTAGTGGAACACCTTGCAGTCGACGGTGTCGTCAGCGAAATATCCCGTGTCGGTTGCCGCGCACCGGAAAGTGGACTTCTCTAGCAGGACCGAGAGCGGGTCGCTGTTCTCCGTGTCTTCGTAGTCGTTACCAAGCTGCCGACACAGGCGACACGTGCTGTTACACAAACGGAATTGCTCCGTCATCGTATGGGTATACTCCCTGAAGTTATAGGCGCTGAATCTGCATCGATTCTTAACTCTCGCCCGCGCACAACAGTTTGCCTCTTTCCCCAGTGTTGGAGCGATGTGGAAACAGTGGAGTCTCCGTTTGGAAATGGTGTTTCTAAGTGGAGAGCACTGGCGACATGAAACGTTCAGCGTGTTGCACATGATGAAATGGGCGTCGGTAGCTCGGTGGTTAAACTGAGCGGCTGGCAAGCCAGAGGTGCGGGATTCGATTACCGCGGCGCCCGCCCTTCCTACCAGGGTGAGAGGCAGGCTACGCTGTATGGCCTCAGCTGCTGAGTGCGTCGCGGAGTCACAACCACCACCACATGATGAGAGTTCGCCATTGGTATCAGACATTTATACCTTGGGCCACTGGCTCGCCACCCAGGTCAGTTCCAATGTCAATCTTTGCAACATGGAAAATTGTCGCGCTGAGTTACTCTATGCACAAACGTTAAGGGGTATGCGCTTAAGATATTCAGCATCGCATTCCTCATTATCCTGGTGGTGCTGACGATGTGCGATGGGTTGCATCTTGGCGGCATGTCCGGGCTCAGATGATGGTTATGTTGTACTCATTTCTGAACCTTTTGGAATGATGCCAGAAAGCACCATCTTCTCGTCTCTGAAGGTACGATTGGACACCAACTTCAGCTCCAACGTTAAAATTAATCTCAGAGTGACTAAATCACTGAAAAGGTCATCTGAGGTCATGTTATTTCAGTGACATAGAATGACCCTTGAGGGTCATTGACTCATTCAAGCACGACAGGTGAGCTTTCCATCACCTCACCACTTCGTTTTCGCATATTGACCACGTGGGTGAAATGCGTGGGATTATTTGTCGACAATTTGCACTAATTGTCGACAATTCGCATTTTTCCGCGAAAAAAAAGGCACAACGCTTTCCCTCAGATGTCATTGTTCAATGACCGGACGCTACATTTTCAAATTTATTACGTGATAAGATTGGCAAGGATGCCCCATCATGTACAGAATGACACAATGTCATACCCAGTTTTTCCGTGGCGACGGTAAAACCTATGTAGTTGCATTAATTCCCTCCCCTTGCACGAGCAATGGTTCATCCACGCCTGGAAGCTGGTTAGAACGTGACACGTACGGAACGTGGACGGAGCAAAACGTGACGTAAACAGAGCGTCGACGTACCAAGACGTGGCATAAGCAGAGCGGAGACGGACCAGGACGTGGCATAGACGGAGAGCGGACGGACCAGGACGTGACGGAAACGGAGTACGGACGGACCAGGACGTGGCATAGACTGAGAGCGGACGGACCAGGACGTGACGGAGACGGAGACGGAGTACGGACAGACCAGGACGTGACGGAGACGGAGAGCGGACGGACCAGGACGTGACGGAGACGGAGAGCGGACGGACCAGGACGTGACGGAGACGGAGAGCGGACGGACCAGGACGTGACGGAGACGGAGTGCGGACGGACCAGGACGTGACGGAGACGGAGACGGAGTACGGACGGACCAGGACGTGACGGAGACGGAGAGCGGACGGACCAGGACGTGACGGAGACAGAGACGGAGTACGGACGGACCAGGACGTGACGGAGACGGAGAGCGGACGGACCAGGACGTGACGGAGACGGAGACGGAGTACGGACAGACCAGGACGTGACGGAGACGGAGAGCGGACGGACCAGGACGTGACGGAGACGGAGGACGGACGGACCAGGACGTGACGGAGACGGAAAGCGGACGGACCAGGACGTGACGGAGACGGAAAGCGGACAGACCAGGACGTGACGGAGATGGAGTGCGGACGGACCAGGACGTGACGGAGACGGAGTACGGACGGACCAGGACGTGACGGAGACGGAGAGCGGACGGACCAGGACGTGACGGAGACGGAGTACGGACGGACCAGGACGTGACGGAGACGGAGAGCGGACGGACCAGGACGTGACGGAGACGGAGTACGGACAGACCAGGACGTGACGGAGACGGAGTACGGACGGACCAGGACGTGACGAAGACGGAGTACGGACGGACCAGGACGTGACGGAGACGGAGAGCGGACAGACCAGGACGTGACGGAGACGGAGTGCGGACGGACCAGGACGTGACGGAGACGGAGTGCGGACGGACCAGGACGCGACGGAGACGGAGTGCGGACGGACCAGGACGTGATGAGCTGTTGGGAGGTGGAGCGGATCACTTGCAGACGAGTTGATGCATGATGCGTACATCGGCGACATAACGGCAGCTTTCGCCGATGCTCGAAATGCATCGGTACTGCCATTGCATAAAAGTATTCGGCACGTAATTACTAGCACGGTATACTGCATGAGTGTATACATTGGTTAAACGTGGCGGGACAAGAGCCATTTTTCTCGCATTGGGCTGATGGTTTGGATCATGTAGTGAATGCAACCAAGAAGAGCCCTTGTGGCTCATAGTTGCACTGATCTTTTGTGTCTTTATGTCTGTATGTGTGTGTGGGGGGGGGGCGTGGGAGAAGAGGGCATGGACCACTTCCCTGCACGCCGATGCTACGCAGTTTTTTTGCAACACTGCATCTTCATGGGAGTCATCTGCCCCCGCCACATTGATCCAGATGCCTGTAAATCGAGATAATTTACTACGGAATCTCATGTACTCCGGAACGAACTCCATGGTCATCCCTCCCTCGATTTAACTTGCATGAATCAGCTGCGGCCGCAGTCGTTGCTACCACTGGAATTGGCGTGAAGCAGTCGTCTGTCGTACCGTGGGCCTCGCCACAGCTGCAGGGACCGCGTCAGAGACCGAACAGGTCACCGCTCTCATTTATTATACGCAGTTGTGTTTGCCAGTCTTCGGATAAACCGAGGATCTGCTGGCTGGTCAGCATTATGTTCTGCATGGCAAAAGTCAGCTGTATCAGTTTGCCACACAGTTCACTACCCCGTTGCAAACTGGATTTTTTTGCTGCAACACCAATCATTATTTGAATGGAACTTTGAACTCCCGATATTTCATGCAACATATCGGGATGCGGACCACTGTTTTACGTTACACCACACTGTAACGCGTGGTTTCACTACCATGTTACTCATAGCTGCATGTGTACTCAGGACGTGGGAAATTGAGATGTCGGGACGCAGGTCGAGTGGAAGAAAGATATATATATATATATATATATATATATATATATATATATATATATATTGATTGGACAGCAGCGCGGTTGAGAGCGTGACGCTGCCATCCGCTTCACAGGACACAGGAGAGCGACCCAGACTCCCGGCGTGAGACCCAGGAAAGTTGTTTCTCCGTATCTGAGGTGACAGCGGCCCCACCCAGCTGCACGGGCCACCTGCAGATCGTCTGATGACTCGTGAGCCGCCACCGCGCGGTGCACCGAGCCGCGTGCAATGGTATGCACGCTAGCCGAAGCCGGCACAGCATAGCAAACCCCAGCAGGGGCAGCGTGTCGCCTCACGCCCGCACCATTGTGCTACGAGTCGTGGCAGCTCACACACGTAATGACGCAAGGACGCTCGCCATCCACTCGGTACGGATATGGGCCCATGTCAGCGTGACACACGGCGAAAACTGGCCCGCTATCCACTCGGTACGGATATGGGCCCATGTCAGCGTGACACACGGCGAAAACTGGCCCGCTATCCACTCGGTACGGATATGGGCCCATGTCAGCGTGACACACGGCGAAAACTGCCAACGGATGGAATCACACGGCGAAAACTGGCCCGCTATCCACTCGGTACGGATATGGGCCCATGTCAGCGTGACACACGGCGAAAACTGCCAACGGATGGAATCACACGGCGAAAACTGGCCCGCTATCCACTCGGTACGGATATGGGCCCATGTCAGCGTGACACACGGTGAAAACTACCAACGGATGGAATCCTGACATGGAAGTGTTTGCTGAAGCTTTGAACCGCTCGTGTTACGGTATGCTTCTCCAAATGTTCTGTAGCTTGTTCCGTTGTATATTTTGTAGCATGCTCTGTTGTATCTGGTGGTATGCTCCGTTTGTGATGTGCCCCGTTGCTCATCTTGTGGTATGCTTCGTTGCATGGCTTGTGGTACGCTTCGTTGCGTATTTTGTGGTATTTTCCGCTGATTGTCTTGCGGTATGCTATAGTCGCATGACTTGTGGTATGCCTCGTTGGATATGTATGCTTGTGGCATGCTGTGTTGTACGTCTTGTGGTATGCCTCTTTGTATGTGTATGTTTGTGGTATGCTGCGTTGTACGTCTTGTGGTATGCCTCGTTGTATGTGTATGTTTTGTAGCATACCTCGTTGTATGTCTTCTGGTATGCCTCGTTGCATATCTTGTGGTATTGCTCGTGGTATGCTTCACTGCATGAGTTGAACACCGTCCGCCGGTGGCTACATTCATGTTCCACCAGCGCTGTCAAGCACGGACACGGCTTTGTTCAGACGTGAAGGGGACGGCTACGAGGATGGCAATTCGTTCAGCGGATGTAGTGGCTGTTGCGTACCGCAACTCAGCGGATGCCGTGGCTGTTGCGTACCGCAACTCAGCGGATGCCGTGGCTGTTGCGTACCGCAACTCAGCGGATGCCGTGGCTGTCGCGTACCGCAACTCAGCGGATGTAGTGGCTGTCGCGTACCGCAACTCAGCGGATGTAGTGGCTGTCGCGTACCGCAAATCAGCGGATGTAGTGGCTGTCGCGTACCGCAAATCAGCGGATGTAGTGGCTGTCGCGTACCGCAACTCAGCGGATGTAGTGGCTGTCGCGTACCGCAACTCAGCGGATGTGTGGTTCAAATCAGCGAATATGTGTGGTGACACTTGTGTACCGCAACTCAGCGGATGTGTGGTGACACTTGTGTACCGCAACTCAGCGGATGTGTGGTGACACTTGTGTACCGCAACTCAGCGGATGTGTGGTGACACTTGTGTACCGCAACTCAGCGGATGTGTGGTGACACTTGTGTACCGCAACTCAGCGGATGTGTGGTGACACTTGTGTACCGGAACTCAGCGGATGTGTGGTGACACTTGTGTACCGCAACTCAGCGGATGTGTGGTGACACTTGTGTACCGCAACTCAGCGGATGTAGCCAAGCTGGCACATTCAGGCGGGCCACACAAAGGTTGGGCAAAATCTTACCGGTTCGTTAGAAGTGGGAAATGCTCTATCAGGGCTTGAAGCAATATTTCCCATCAGTTTTCCTTGAGAGGCATCAAGATCCAAGTCGATTACATTCCAAGAGATCGTGTTTGTGATGTCTGCCCACACAAAGGTGCGGGAGGAAAGTATGGTTAATCGGAGAACGGAAGTAGCACATACCCCATTCACAATAGTGGAATGTGCACGAACCCATTTTTGTCATCAAACGCTTTGTTCTCATGTGAACATGCGACGGCTCATTAAAAAAAAATATACGCACGTTTGCAAAGTACATCAGATTAATCTGATTTACTAGACTGATCAACTACAATTCCAATATATGAGATATATGAGATATGCATGGCTGGATATCTATAATTGGCGTTCTGATTACTATAATTGCTATCCAAGCATAATTCCCTGGGCGCTACATGACCAATGTAGTCGATGCGCCCTAAAGCCCTAATAACTAACTAACTAAGCATAATTCGCTCATGCTCAACAAAACCAAGCACTGTCCTCATATTTAATGTACGTTCCGGGCAGTTTGCCTCTGCATTTGTTCTATAATTCGGGTACTCGAAACATAACACCGCCTGAACTGCGGAACCAGGTAAAGGGCAGGTCACAATATACCAGGCTGATCGCGTGATCTCAGCTGATGCTAACCATAGTGTAGTAGAACATGCGCCAGCGATGCCGACGCTCGGTGTCCGCCCCAACAAATAAAGTAACGCAATGTGTGGGTTTCGTCTTGTGGCAACACTCAACTAAAGAATCATCATCGACACTTGCAGACTGATGTTCGCCAGAGTGGCCTGTCCCTTCACATCACCAGCACGTGGACGGCCTTCAGCCTGGCGGAGGGCGACTCTTGGCACTTGCAGACTGATGTTCGCCAGAGTGGCCTGTCCCTTCACATCACTAGCACGTGGACGGCCTTCAGCCTGGCGGAGGGCGACTCTTGGCACTTGCAGCCGTGAGGCGTGAGGGGTATGTCTGATGGAATGGTATGTCACGGCAACACTGGAACATCCACAGGGCATCTAGCAACACACACGAGGACCGTTTGTTGGGCGCTAAATGACCAACCATGGTCGATGCGCCCTAAAACCACAATCACATACGAGGACCGTTTGTAGGTAGGTAGGATGTATGTAGACTTACACACTTAGGTTGGATGATGGCATTCCAACTGGTCCATGATCTATGTAGGTTATCATGCGAAGTTAATCCAGAATTCAGGTTCCGTTTTTAAATTAAAATGTGGCCAGGTGTTTTATACGATTGTTTCCATTGGGAGTTTTGTCAGCAAACAAAAATTGACTGATCACGTAGTCCAGTGGTTAATTTAACCATTTACGTCGGTGACCACATTCACCATTTACTTTTTCGGCCCGTTTCCAGCGAACGAGCTGAACACGACACGATGTGCCGAATTGGTAACCAGGGCGACCGACTGCTGTTTTCGGCGATCGGCACTACGTTGCTGGTAGACGCATGCAGCAGGACTCTCTTGTTGAACATTTACCGTACTCCATTACATACGTGATCGTGTCCACGGAGACAGATCCAGCACGCGCCTCAACGGCACACAGGGTTCGAACTTGCGGGTTGTTGACTTTGTCTCGCATACCACAGTGATTGACACTAAATTTGGCGGGCGTTTCAGAACACAGTTCTGGATCCTGGAGCGAAAGCCGGATTGGATTCAGCCGATTCGGCGCAGTGGATTTTCCAAGGCAAGGACACAATTGAAGCAATGTCTCCGTTCATAGGTTCTTCAAAATGTGTTAGTGGCGCATCCTATTCCGCTGAATTTGGATATTGTCAGATGCAGATGAAGATGTCATCCTCTTGTTATCCACGGTGCCAACATTTAGATGCCTCCGTTACAAATCCGTCTAGGCCGCATAGACCCCCGTGAGCAATGCCCACTTTGCTCGCACGATACCGGTTGCCCTTCGAACCCTATGCGGCGGTCAAGAACAACTGCTATATTATGATCACATTTACTCAACATATTCGCGCGGACGTGCCATGAGTGGTGTGGTCTCAGGCCCCCGGGGCACACAGGCGAGCTGTCCCCCAGATCAGTATTAAGCCGTGCACTAATGCTGCGTGTCGGCTGGCAGGCATGCCCGCTGTCGTGGTGCTGACGTGCTGTGTTTCGGCTGGCAGGCATGACTCTGCCGTCGTGGTGCTGACGTGCTGGTTGTACGGACGACACGTCAACAACGTTGGCTCCAGCCGACGCGCGTGCGTTGCACTACCTGACTCCCGAGCAGGGTCGACGAAACTTCGGCATGGTGGAATGTGCGCCGATGACACGCTCAATCGCATGCGTCGTGTGGAAGTGTTCTGTGTGGTCCCGGGTGTGGTCTGTGTGGAAGTGTTCTGTGTGGTCCCGGGTGTGGTCTGTGTGGAAGTGTTCTGTGTGGTCCCGGGGCTGCGCTGATTGTGTCGCTCAATGGATGAGCGGGGCCAGTCAAAACAACAAACTACACAAAGGGTCCAGATGGCGCAGCGGTAGTCGCAGCCATCCGGGTGTCGACAGCCCATACTGGCTGCTACAGCTTCGCTTCATTGCGTGGTATGATTTGTCATAACTGAGCAGGCGGAGTTATTTCACTTTATTTACTATGACTGACCACGCGCCATTATTTACGGTGATCGAGCACGTGATATTATTTATCGTGACTAAGCACGCGACGTTATTATATATCATAATTGAGCTCTTGACACTTCTACCGTGACTGAGCACGTGACGATATTTGCTGTGACTGATCACGTGACGTTCGTATCGTGACTGGGCACATGACGTCATTATCTAGCTTGAGTGAGCAAATGACGCTATTATCTACTGTTTCTAAGCACATGACATTTTCCAACATGACAGCCCGTCACGTTATGTAGTGTGACTGAACGCGTGATATTAGCTACCGTGACTGAGCACGTGATGCCATTTATCGCTACTGAGCACGCGACGTTATTATTCATCGGACTGAGCACGTTACGTTCCTCACCATGACTGAGCTCGTGACGCTAGTTACTGTGACTGAGCTTGTGACGTGATTTATCGTAACTGAGCACGTGCCGTTGTTTACCGTGACCGAGTGTCAGACACTATTAGTTACCGTGACTGAGTACGTGACGTTATTTACCATGACTGAGCACGTGGCGTTTTTATTTACCGTGACTGAGCACATGACGTTATTGTTTGCCGAGATTGAGCACGTTACGTTAAGTACGGTGATCGTGCGCACGACATTGCGTGCTGCTCGGGCAGATTGGTTCAGGACAGCCGACCTCCCTCTCACAATGTCCCACGGTCATCAGACAAAGGCGCGGCCTCCAGAGGTGCCACGACAGGGCCACGCATACACCACGCCTGCAGACCACCAAGTGTCGCCGGCACCTTCGGCACATGCGATTCAAACTGATGTTTTTGGCTGGTTAGTATAACTGAACTTGAATAGTAGATACGTAGCTTCCAGCTTGGTTAGCCCAGTGGATAGGCCGCTGAGCTGTAAAAAAAAGTATCGCCGTCGTGACAAGACGGGCCCAGTCACTTGACGCGCTCGCTATGAACGCGTCCAGTTGAGATGGCCAGCTGGCAACTGCCCTGCAAGGCCGGGGCGCGGCCACCAGACGGCTTTGTCCGTCTATGTGGGTAGGTTAAACCATCGGTTAAAATTGTGTTGTAGAACTCAAATGCCCTATTCTGGAATAGTTTCATGGTTAATGCAATCAGCTTACGCTTAGAATGGACCAAGTGGTGTGTGGGTGTCAGCTGTTCGACTGTCAAGGCAATACTCAGCACTCGTCATCAAGTGATGTCAATGATGAAGGTTCGCGCTGCCGGCGAGCTTCCAACCCAAGCGGGGTGACACACGCAAGCGACCTACCTGGTCGTTTCCATCGGACTCGTCGTACTCGATGAAGGTCGGTTGGAACCGGCTGCTCGATCTGTCTGGCTGCGCCGGTCTCGCCAGCGGTGCCCCCAACCCCGACCGGTCAGCCGGACCGGCCCTGAAGTGGCCGCCCTGTCGCGCTACGTCCAGCTGAGGGTCCTGTCCGCCCAACTGGCGCCCGCTACGCTGGCGAAGTCGACCGCTCTGCTCGATGTCGGGCTGGAAGCCGCGCTGCTGCTGCGTCGGCGACGTCTGCTGCGACGGGCGAGCGTCGCGGCCACCCTGGATGGCGAACTGTCTACGCCGACCCTGCGAGTCGTACCGACCGAGAGCGCGTTGAGCGTCTACCTGGTGCTGTTGCTCCAACAGAAACTGCTGCTGTTGTGGCGAGATCTGCTGCTGCTGCGGCTGTTGGAACTGCTGCTGCTGCTGTTGCTGTTGGAGCGGCTGCTCCGGCTGGAACCGCTGGTCCGGCTGGAACTGTTGGATCTGCTGCCGCTGCTGCTGCGGTGGCTGACGCTGGGGACCAGCTGGACGTCGCTTTATGAGCAGACGGCCCCGTCGGCCGGCGCCAGACTGCGGCTCCAGCGGCTCCACGTACCGAACCTGTGCCAGCGAGCCGGCCACGCAGGCGGCCAGAAACAGGGCGCCAGCCCTCATCTGTCGGACGGCAGACACCGGTCAACATCCGGTCCAGAGGTTCAGAAAATCAGCTCCAGAAAACCAGAAAACGTGAAGAAAAGCCGTTGCACTACGTTCATCAATCAAATTTCCCGGAGGTAATCACCCTCAAGCCGGCTTATGGCTTTCACCTTGTATGACCGGAAGAAAATGTTCCCTAAAAGTTCCTAAATTGAGGAAGGAATAGTGCACAGGATTTTGGACCGCTGTGCTGTTTTATTCGGTGGTCATTTCCAAAACAAAGTCTAGTGGTATCAGATACGTCGGCACTACAGCGCTGTTTCAAGCGCAGCGTTTGGATGTATTCTACTCGCCAGCAATGCCCTGTCGCATGGTACACAAAAGATCCAATGCTCCCTTTTTCGAACCTCTAAAATGTCATCGATTGATACATTTGCCGAGCACTATGCTGCACAATGTTAGTTGAATAATGTCATGCACTAGAGATCACGATGACCATGGTGACTTTTCTCCTACTACTAATAATTGTGAAACCATCGCATGAGCACGATTCATATACGCATAAATTTCATGGAAAGATATAGGAACGTCCGCGCCTGACTCGAATTATTATATTGTCCGATGTGGTGCATGGCATGTTTACTGGAGCTAAGCAGGTGGCAAAGTAGACGATTGCACTTATCTGTAACCGTTCGGAATAAGAATTTCAATTCGCATACAATGTGCCAGATTAAACGGAGTTATAAGAAGGCTGTTCTGCAGCATTCCAAATATGTGCAACGCCAAGTTGGATAGAAATAGAACACTAAGTTGAGGGATATGTAGCACACCGAACTGTTTGCAATCAAAACGTAATACCGTACATATATGTATGTCCAATGTCGGTAGCTTCGGTTCACTCATATGAGCATGGCTAGGTTTGCCATTTTACCACACTATTAAGCAACTGTTTTATGGATTTTACTCACACACACAGATGGCGTTACGTACGTTTGATGGGGGTTGATCGTTCTTGGGTCTGTTCTGTCCATGAAACTCGGGATAGCCGCAATGCTAAGCCTCCCGACGTGTGGAGATAAAAACGTCCTTTCTCGTCTCCCCATTGTTTGGGGCTGCCCATGGTCATACGGTTACACATATTCTGATTGGTCATTTGGATGATGATAAAACAATAAGCCATTTGAGGCCGGCCTGATTTTAGAAACAAGACATGTCAACATTTTACTTGAATTACTTAACAACAACTGATTAGGCTCAGCTTTGTCAATTACTTGTAATATCTGAACCGATCAAACAACCGCCTTGAAACTTGGCGTACCTTCCGAAAATTGTTGATTGCATATGGTGTCAAGAACATTGAGTTATAGATACTTCAGTCGGTGGAGCAATGGCGGACAAGTCATGCCACAATCTCGTCTCAATAAGATTATTAGACATATATTGAACTTTATTCATAAGCAAACAATGCAACATATTTGTTGATGTGAAATACTGGTGTATACGCAGGTGAGCAATCAAAAATGCAAAACTAGATCTGTAATCTCAGTTCCTGTTCCTCTTTTGAATGGAAACCAGCTATAATTATATTACCTTTCCCATAACGTTTTGATAATATATATTGTTGAAAACCTGGATTATATGTAGAGACAAGCTATGTCTTCTAAAAACGTGCCACACTTCAAGTCAATATTTGCTATACAGGCTAAAATACGGACAATCCGGATGTCAAAATTACCAAGCCAGGGTCATTCTGCACGCTGAGGTCATCTGTGATGCCATTGTGTTCCTGAAATTTCTAGCAAATTTTTGTTTGGGAATTATGTTGGAAAAGTATCAAAACAAAATATTTGCATTTATTTGTATTCTCGAAAGTCTTCCAAGTGGAAAGCATTGCTTCGTTTTGGTATCACTCATTACATTTTGTTTACTGTCATCTCTTTCGAAAATTGTCATATTTAATAGTTCATCAGATATTTCCATATATTAGACCTTGACGAGTTCAATAACCTTGATCTATGCTTACGTCACCTGCGCTATGCTATCTTCGGTTGCATATCGTCAATATTGCAGTACGAAATCGCATTCGCATTCGCATCTGCCATGGTTCGAAACTACGACCAAGACAGGTGACTGGCTGCAACCCGACATTGACATCAGCAAAAGGGATAGATGAAATATGTTAAGCTCTATAGATAAAATAACTTAGCTACACCATGCCGTTCACAACATCTCTCTGTCTTACCTAAAACAAATGTTAGTTGAGGTTAATGCAGTGTAGGGGACATGCAATTCTCCCACACTGCGAGGATTATCATATCTACGCTTATCAAATTTTAGTCCACTGTAGCACGATCTGAATCATTATCAGTCATGCATGCATTCATATAAGCTTCTTTGAAGTCAACAGATTTGCATGCAGGGCACTACAGCGCTACGTGCAAATCTGTTGCATTACAACAGATTTGATTAACCATGTCGGGTCAGTGACCAAAAATTTCGTACTCAAACAGAAAATGTAATTTCTCAGGATGTAACTTCTCTAAGGTCCCACCTGCTACCTACCCATTGGTGACGTCCTTGCTCGAGTTCTCATAGCGCAGGAACGCATAATTGCAGCTTCATTAACATATGAAGCAAGGGCGAATTAATGATTGGTCCAGCAGAGTTATGAGCAAGCTCCTCACCTTGCCCGCGCGCGTCCTCTGAGCCAAACGTGCACTGGGTCACCGCGGGCGCTAGGCGTTGTAGCTCACTGCGGTCAGGGCCGACGGCAGGATATCTGACCGTCACACCGCACTCTCTCTCTCTTATAAAGCCTGCCGCGCCGGGACCAGCCCGGCCCTGGCGAGCTGCCGTGGAGATACCGGCCACCAAGGACGTCAGCCGCAACAGGAAAAATTGCCGGCGTGTACAATTTGGTGGCGGCCTGCACGCTTAGCGGCAGCGCGGCGCTGCAGTGGACGTGGACGGGCCGTGCACAGTGACGCTTGGCATACAGAAGGGGTGCGCCGAGTTCACTGCACACCAGCAGGACCGGCCGGAGCGGTCGCTCAAACCGGAAGCGTTTTATTTTCAATTTCAATTCTCGAGGTCCTTCGGCGGGAAGACTCGTAGAAGAAGTCGCGCACACCCATGATTAAGAGCGACACCAGAAAGTACAAGAAGCCCATAGAGCAACAAGATAAGAAGAGCAAGAAACAAGAAGGCAAGAAGAAAAAAGAGAAACAAGAAGACTGCGATCAACAAGAGCTCCAGGTACCCTCGACGACCACTCCTGCGGCCCGAGAAGGAAATCAACCCACACTAAATCCCGAACTTGTCTGTCTTCCAGCTAATCTTTACCCCCGGAAGAAACATAGCGGCGACAAGCCCATTGCTGTAGGAAATTGTGGCCAAAGGACGAAGGCTCGGTCCAAGGTGCAACGAATCAGGGTCCTTTTCAGCAAGGAAGGTCACCTCGCTAGTGGAGCGGGCCAGACCTTACAACTATGACACCCACACCGGCGCCTGGCGCCCACCTTACACAAAGCGCATACCTAGTCGGTACCTACACCGAACCACAACACACCATCACACGAGAGTCTTTCTTCACTCTCGCACAAAGACTGAGCCACATCCTAATCACACCGCACTTCATCATCATTCGGCACACTTTTATTACCCACATATTACCTACATCATCGTACACACAGTTAATATACGCACAGAACATAACGCCGATGCACGAACGCTACTCGCCACAAGCACATTCAACAATCAGCGCTGCTCGTTCACGTTGCACCGCACACTCAGCACCAGTCGAGGCTCCATTTGCGCCCCAGAGCTGGAAAATATTCCACTCGCCAGCATGGCATCACTTCTCGACGCCACAGCCACAGTAGACTACATCAGACGGGCGGAAAGACCCACACACAACGTCTTGGAACGTCTTGAAAGTCAGTAGACTTTCAACATGCAACAGCTCCCACCACACTAACACATGCACGAGAAATAGTATGACGTACGTCGTTGTGTGCCCTCCCACTACGCTGCCACTGCTGGATGCGCTACGGCCACGGCGAACGTGCGTGCGCGCCACCAGAGATACGCTCCGGTCGGTGCGCTCGAGAATTTGCTCTCGGAAGAGAAATCAGATATCACATCGCGGGAAATTGTCTGCACAATCAAAGCACTCGTATTCACGGGTGGATTAAAGCACGAGGTCGAAATAGACATTGGCACCACTGGACCAGGCCTTGTGCTTTCCAAACGTCTTCCGGATAACCCTTTCTCCTACATTGGTGAAGCAATGGCCATTCTGGCAGCTTATTCCACTCTAAAGAGGCGCAAAACGAGAAACGTCGTAGTTGGTTCAGATTCCAAATAAGTCAAATTTCAACACAAATTAACTCAATTAACCTAACAAAAACACATCAACATCTAGTCATTGATCGAATGCAACAAACCGTTGCCCGCGACGTAAACAATTTTTCCTTCCTCTAGATTCCGGGCCACGACAAAATTCCAGGAAGCGAGCAAGCGGACGAAGAGCATGCAGACAAGCAGGCAAAGCAAGCCTTAGCCAACCACTTATCCCAGCATGGAATATTCTGTAGACGATTGCAAAACACTCATACAATCTCACATGCGTAAGCATCACCAGAACATATTGACACAACACAACTCTACACCTCCCCGCTCCAATCACACTCACATCAAGCCACAGCTGGGCATACGGAACACATCAAACCTATCACACCATGAAAAACAGGTCGTCCTCACTAGACTTTGCACACAACTAGCACAGCCTGAACCAGATGATGACCATTACGCAACACCTCACTGCGACACCTGCAGTACAACATTAAGCAATTGTTACATCCTGCTAAATGTTATCTCGCTATCGGACGTAGATGAGCTGATTTGCCTTGTAATTCATGACATACGACGGCTTCCCGGAGGTAAAACGGATTTAGATGAACCATATTTCAAAACGCCTTACCTCACACACAACCTTGCATGAAAGCATGCTTCTACTAACCTGCTACAACAACTAACACCCGATAGCCAGCGTGAGGCGCTACATGACCAATGTGGTCGATGCGCCCCAAACCCCTAATAACTAACGATAGCCAGCGTGATAGGCGGTGTGAACAAGTACCTCCTTTCCGCACGGTAACGATACGTCGGTGCTCTTCGACAAAAGTAGGCTAATTCTAACACACTGGCAAAACTAACTTTCTCGTCAACCTTCCCCAACCCCAACTATAAAGGGGACGAGTGGTCTAGGGGTAAGTTGCCCGTCTCACAATCGAAGGATTGTGGGCTCGAGTCTCACCTGTCGCACTCTTCGCCCACGACCAATCGGTGTGAGAGATTGGCGACGCTACATGACCCAACGACCGACGTGTCGTAAAACCAATAACCACCACCACTACCACCCCAACCATAAATCATCTTGTAGAGGAGACGTCCGCAAGATAAACAAAAAAAAACTAAACATCCGGAAGACGTCCCCCGCCCAGCCCCCGCCTTCAGCACCTTAACGCCACATACATTAAAACGCAAGACTCCTGTAGCGTAAATGCACACTTGCCTTAGCCTTACTTGAAAAACCCACTCGCATTAAAGGCGGCGCAAATGACCTCCATGGCCTGGTACGCCTCCAGGCTCACCCCTCCCCTTCCGACAGAATCTCACATTTCTTAAGGTGCAGCAGAAGTCTGGTCGGTGGTTGGATATCGAATGTCATACTGAATTCGTGCGCGCATGCTAACGGCACGGCCAACTTGCACGCGACGCCAACCAAGAGATTGCATAGGTGAATTGCGAGAGGCTCCCAGACCTATGTTTTGCCGGCCGATCACAGGAGACAAGTTTCCAGCAGAAATGAAAAAATTGCTGCGGCTCTCATTCCACGACGACTGGTTTGAGTATACCGATCACAGAAGAGGTATTTGTCATCGCGTGCTTTCACCTACGCATCGCAGTGCAGCAGACTCGCCACCAAAAACAACACGCAAGGCGTGTTTTAGGCAGTGCAAGAACCTTGGAGGTAAAGATAGGTTTTTTCTTACCTGCCATAGTTGAGCATTCTTCACGTGATAGATGCGCTACCGTGAGCGTCTGCATCCTAAGCCACATCCACTCAGTCTGCCGTGGCCCACACGTTTTGCTAGACATGTTAAGTTTCACTACTTTCTCTTTTCTCTTGCCGATAATTTTAAAACGCCCAAAAATTGCTGGACTGGCTATGCATATATATATATATATATATATATATATATATATATATATATATATATATATATATATATATATATATATATATATATATATATATAAACGTATGTTCAATTCATGCTATTTCCTTCGCTCAGACCTGTTGGAGGTAATGAATGGTCTCCACCAATGGACAAGTGTCACGTAATGGGCATTTTGTTGCAAAAAAACGTATGCAATATTTTGTATACAAAACCGAAGTATTTTGCTCATACGAGGTGTATTTTCTACCTAATTATGTAATTTAAGTTAAATCTTGCCTTCGATTAAAATAACCCTTCCTCGTGGTGACGACCTCAGATACGTCGTTCTTCGAAGCGGCCGAGCCAGAGACGCGCAGTGAAGTCTAGATCGAGTATTTCTACGCGAACTTTTTTTTCAACCGAGTCCTTCATGGAGAACAAGGTGAGTGCTTGTGACACTAAGCTGAACGATTTTCAAGAAAATA
Source organism: Imbricaverruca yamaguchii (assembly GCA_034440575.1). Classification (NCBI taxonomy): domain Eukaryota; kingdom Metazoa; phylum Arthropoda; class Thecostraca; family Neoverrucidae; genus Imbricaverruca; species Imbricaverruca yamaguchii. The sequence goes on along the minus strand of JAOTOL010001267.1, from coordinate 77,075 downwards.
TGAAACTCGAAAGGGTAAATGTTCTATTATGGTGACAATGCAACAGAACCAGTCGAGGTTCCTTTCTTTCTAGCTTTTCTCTTCCAAATACATGGCATTTTGGTGTCGTGTGAACAAAGAGCAAACGCCTGTACAAAGTTTAAAAAAGAGTAAAATGTGTGAAATAATGGGAAGGGCCATGACATAGATTACGTATGCCTTAGCTGGACACCATGGTTTCCCTTCCAGTGAAAGAGAAGCTGTATATACATTCAAATTTCTTTTATATTTTTGCTCCACAGTAGGATGCCTGACATTCCATGGTAGGTAATAGTACACCGTAAGCTGTACCACAATGGTGGAATAATTTGATAATTGATTGATGAATCATGACAAGTTTAGTTTATTTATTCGGCATTAATTTACCATTACACGATAGTTCAAATACCTACATGAGGAAATGGGAGAAGTGGGCATCTGAATATGTTCCGTTTTCCCACCACCTACATTTGGACGTCTCTCATGTCACGCTCAGTGCATAAAAAACAAAAATATGGCAATATTCATACAAGATGGATCTTTCTCTACCGAAATATGAAGGTCTGATTGCATAGTGCTACCAATTTTTTTTGTGTACTAAGCTCTTTAAATATGCGGGTGCCATTTCTAAGCTTCCAACAGCAGTTAACTTAGAAATGCCATGAGGAAGTGACCTCCAATATTTTCTTTTTCAATTCCATTGGTATTTTTTAGTGACTACTAACAACTTTCACCACAGCAGCTGCAATGATGCAATCCTGCACAACATTTTCTTGTTCAGGATATGACACACCACTACAAAATAATGATTGTTTTAAAGTTTTTCTTTGCAAATATTTTGAGGATTTGTATCCAAAGGAACTGTTTGAATATGGATAGCTTGTTCATTTTTGTGTTCAGTAAACAGTCCGATTACTGGTTCGGCCATACAGAAGCAGCAGTAGAGCTATTTGATGTATGTCTTAGGTGCTCGGAACCCCTCCCCCTCTTCCCTTACATGGGGATGTGGGTGAAATGTTTGCATGATGATATTTTGGCAGACACCAATACCTCTAATCAGCATTGTGATGGAACAGATTGAGTATGATGCCTCATGCGAATGCTGACATGTTTTGCTGATGGCAATGAATATATTACGAGAAGTGACTGCTATCAAATGGCAAATTAAATGCATGCGTTGGCCATAGGCTCGGGCATTTAGATGTGGTTAAAGTTTTCAGGTTCCTTCTGTTGGTGCATGGAATGCCAGGCATGTTGTGGAATTTTAATGGGCCATTTTGCAAGATGGCTGGGGTTGCAGTAAATGCAATCAATTATCAATAGGTGTAGGAAGACATGACGCTCTTCACAGGTGTAGGCTTGTGTAGTCAATCATACTTGGGTATACGGCGATCAGAGAACCATCTCGTCGCGCATCATCGCTCCATAGCTTCCTCATCTTGTCTGAACTCGGAAGGCTGATGATATCGTGTCTGGCTTACTAAAAGTTGTATTTTTACACCTTGGCACAAAGCAAGTGTAATAGCGGGGTTTTCTGTGATCCATTATCACCTGACGGTGGGATGCCATTTGAGCTAAAACAGTCACGATTAATCCAAACTCAACGGCGTCCAATACGCAAAATCGAATGCCCGGCAGTCGACCTTCGCTGTCCACGACATACGTGACGTCACAGGTATTTTGACCGATCACAAAGCGAGGCATTATGAAGTGATTTTTGACTCAGGACATTTCCCAATCCCGCGGCCCACCGGCGAAACAGTGTGGGCCGTGAATGTGCATGAAGTGTGTCGTGAACCAACCAATAAACAAACGAAGTGATTTTTGAATGATTTAAGTGCTTTAAGGACTTTTTAAAAAATGAATGCCACCATCGTGTTTAAATTAAAAACCACTAGTGACACTTGGAAAAAACGGTTTGTCCCGACATGAAACATGTCCATTAGGGTGTGTCACGAAGGATCTTTTTTTGGAAATTGCACTTTGCTTAGTGAAAGTATCGTGCAGATCACCTAAAAAAAACCTGTGGTCGAAACCAAATCGAAATCAAACAATAAACAAAATATGCGACAGGCCGATAAAGAAACAAATTTGCCGGGCGTCCGGCGTTGAAGTCTCCAGTAATGGCGCTCCGTTGCGATTGGCATCTAACACCACGAGTCCGGCCACCGTCGGAGCGCCGCCGCGGCGCTGTGACGAAAAAGGCGGCAGTCTGTGCTGTGGATGACTGATGAATGGATTCTGGTGATGAAGCTCATTAATAAAACTCAATGAAAGTGTTTAGTGGGGTAAAAGGCTTTTGATAAGCACCAGTCGCTTAATAAGTTGCCTGGATATCTGACGCATTAAAGAAAGGTTCACTTTACGTCGCTTGTTCGTTCCATTTTCAATCAGTAGATCTATCGGCGTATAATGCTAATATTTTCACTTTTGAATGCTTGAACATCTTCAAAATTCCTCGTCTGTTTATATCGAAGACCAATTAAATAATTCTGAGACACTTGATATCTTATTGTTATGACAAATAGACCAGGCGAAATCGGCATCATGCTCCGTTCCACTACAACCGAAGGAGACGGGCATACAGCGACGTCACCTTTTGTACGAGCGGCCACATTTTTTGTACGAACTATCATTTTATAACTGCACTACTTGTCTACATGCTCGACAGAAAACCCGACATGAAATCCTTTTTGCTGCTGAGCACTGGCATTGCTGACCTGTGTTTCAACTTCGCCACAATGTAACCGTGGCGGGCCTCTTCGCCAATTACCTTCAAAGACGCCTCGGTCACCACTTTCACCATCCGTTCCACCGTCTGACTGTGCACGGGGTATGGCGGTACTTCGAGAGGACTCGCGATGATGTCTAGTAAGTCATCATCGGACAGTTGTTGCGTCAAGGGCGGCTCGGTTATCGCCTCATTACACCAATCAATCAGCTCCATGGTGCTGTTTGCCCCCATATTCACTTTTGGAAGCTTGAACTTCCGCACTTCGTCAGTATCACTATCGACTTGAGTTCTGCGACACTGCTGGGTTTGAGTGACCACCCTTTCCCGTGTGGCTTGATCTTGGCCCGCTGCCATTGCTAGCAGTACTGCCTCAGGGTGACACCAGTAGCTGTTGCGCTGTATTACCGGCTGCACCATGGCCGCTATCTCCGGTCGCAAACTTTTGAGAAGTTGCACGCTGTGCAGCGCATTGCCAGGACCGTCAGAACATTTCCAGTTCTTCTTGATGCAGAACCACATGGGAGTATAGTGGCACACGATGAACTCCGCTAGCATTCTCAGACTGTCTGATGGCTGTTCGGTTGATATGTAGAGCCGGAGAATTCGCGCCGCCAGAGTCAGCCACCTGGAGTGGTTTAGTGGACCGATCTTCATTTTCGCAGTTCTATCTGAGATACAGTCTGGACACTACGCGCCAGACTGTACAGAATAGCCTGATCTGAACTTAGGTCACTGAGAATCTCCTGCGTCATTTCTGAAACATTTCCGCCATCGATTGGCTCAAAATCGACCACTGGCAAGGTTTCTACTGCGCCTGCAGCAGCCCGGCCAATCAGCCCACTAAACGACTTAGGTCCTGTTGTGACTCCATCTAACTGGCTAAATACTGCACGAAGATTAAGTTCATTTGCATGAAGTTGGCACACAAACCAGTGGACGGGGCGTTTTTGTCCGAGCTCAAACAAACGGATAACACCACCTTTTTGGCCAGTATTAACTCTCGTGCCGTCACAGCCAAGCACAGAAACATCCGCACCAAACTCATATGCCACGGCGTTCAGGTCCTGAAAAATGTCCTCCGCTTTCCCAGTTTGTGGGTTGAAATGTCCTAAATATGCACTGTCTGGCTCGGATACAACCACAATGTGCTCTTCCGTCTTCTTTGAACTGGCTGTCATAAGCGTGTCGTCTTTTCTACCGTCGAAGTAGAGACCAGGTACACGACCTGCATGATCCTCATGGCTCTGGGCTACTACCTCTCTTCTAATCCGATCCCTTGCTCGCCATACTTTTTTGCTATCCACTATGCAGTCCATATAGTCAGAAGTGATCCGACCAATGTCCACTTGGAAACCGTTTATGATCGCAGCACACGCACGATTAGACACTCCGTACCGATCTGCTGCTAGAGCCGTATTTAGCAGTTCGTCTGTGTTACTGTTCACCATATACTCTGACTCATTGACCACAGATGTGAGCGATGATGAATCTGTGGCGGAATGTTGGTCTGAATTAGAATCTAGCTGGGTCATTCCAGAAGGTCCCGGTTGTGGTGATGTGACTCTCTCGGCGGTCAGACGCCTCCTTTCGTCCATGGCGCGTCGACGAGTGGTTTCACGGATATCTGCGGTGCCGATTTGCATTTGGCGAGGTCCTCTCTGGTCTTGGACAAAAGAAAACTCCATTCGTTGCACTCTATCGGCCATCGCACATTTGCAGCTATCGATATCAGCACATTTGCAGCGGGCTATATCAAACAATTTTCCAAACCACTCATCACCGGACGGACGTACACCTGGTGATGCCGACTTCTTTCCAGCAGTTTTCATGTATCGCAAGTAGCGATCGCGGCATTCTCGAACCATATGTTCGACTCGGGCCCTCCCAGCAATTGGTATTCCTTCGCAGCACCACATTTTCATCACACTTTCCGCGACAAACTTTACATGGGGTGCTAGCCTCTCTTTCAACCTTTTGTTCGCAACGCATGAGTCTCCATTCACTTTACTCAAGTAATTCAGAACGTCAATTCTCGTGGGCAGTCGGTTTGTTTTTAGTTCAGAAGGAACCAAAAGCCCTTTGGTGGAAGCGCGGGTCTTCATGTTCGAACCGTTACCCCGATCACACCGACGCAGGTAATATCACACTTCACAGGCAGTGGGCACAACTTGCAGACACCAAACCACTCTTTTTCGGGCCCTCCCGCCGGGTCTCCGCCGCCGACTGCCTTGTCTCGGCGGCCCTCCCCTCACCTGTCTCCCCCTCCCCTCCCCTGCCCTGTCTCGCTCTTTGTGTTCTCTACCCTCACCATGCGCCGGCCGTCTCCCGCCCCATCCCAGCCCCTCCCCCGCGCCATGCGACGATCGCCGCCGGCTCGTGTCGCCCTCGTTAATAGGTTGTCCCTATTGCTGATAATCCCAGTTTCCCTTAAAACTTGAGTAACGAAAAGGAACAGGAAACTTCGATTGACTAATAAAACAGGGATGTATGCCATGCGAAGCTATTTTGTGTCGTTAGTGCGTACGCAATTTATTCGAATGATTCATAGCACTGTGAAAGGTGGAGCACATGCAAAGGAAAGTGGAGCGATCAGTCCTTCAGTGATGTTTAATCTTTACAATCAGATATATCCCGGCTCCCCTGATCTGTTTTTGAATTACCAGAATCCATTCATAAGTCATCAATAGCACCGACTGCCGGCTTTTTCGTCACAGCGCCGCGGCGGCGCTCCGACGGCGGCCGACGCGTGGTGTTAGATGCCAATCGCAGATGCCAATCGGAGCGCCATCACTGGAGACTTCAACGCCGGGCGCCCGGCAAATTTGTTTCTTTATCGGCCTGTCGCATATTTTGTTTATTGTTTGATTTCGATTTGGTTTCGACCACAGGGTTTTTTTAGGTGATCTGCACGATAATTTCACTAAGCATAAGAAAAACCGTTCAGGCGACACACCCTAATGTCCATTGCAACTTGACACTGACGACTTTAGTGCAGCACATAGAAGCATTGCACCAAGTAGTTAGGTTTGCTAAGACACAGATGGCGGTGCGAAAAGGTATCCCTTGTCAGGAGCAGCCTCGTATTAGTCCAAGGCACACCGAAATGCTGTGATTCTGTCGTCGTGTCTCTCCGCTGATTGCATGCTGGCACCCCGGACAAGGGTTACAACAGCAGCAGTTTCGAGCCGATCACGTGTTCGTCAAATGTATTTTTTTAGCAACTCTGCTAGGAAGACGCTTCCACTTGGTACGTTATGCTTGTCGTCTGGAAAAGACGTCATGGAAATGTAGCGGTGTTTCATACGTTATATGTGGTGGAAGATGGCTGTAACAAAAGGCCACTCATGCCCCGTCTATGTTGGCTGTACCATCATACTGCACATGCACATCACGCTCTTCAACATCAGCATCGCTATCACGCTGACATGCAACGCAAAACAACACGCTGTGTAATGTACACACACATATGCGTGTCTGACAACGCGGTCCTAAACATTCAAATATTCTCAATACTTGAATATTCCTTTGGTTATGGACATCCATGCATGCATCCATGTAATGCATGCAATGCATTACTGCATCTTGTCCCATATCTGATAATAATGAGTCGGTTGCTCGGGATCATGTTCACACGAACACAGGTCCACAGCAACCACTTTTCTTCGCTGTGCTTGTGGAAATTATTTTTGAACTCCATCAGTGCTGTGGTCTTTACAAAATATACTGGCAGCTTGTTTCATAAGTGAATGACTACGTGAAAGCTGCTTTGAGATCAAATGTGATGCATCGCTCCTATCATGCTTCTTTATGCCTGTATTTCCTGGTTATTTCAGATTGTATTGCCTCAAGCAAGTCAGTAGCATTGATATGACCTATACCTCTGAGCAATTTAACATTTGTATTCAAGAGCCCCGCCACCGGTTTCAAGTTGAGGATTCACTCGATATGTGAGCTCTTTAGAAGTTTTGATTTCGCCCTCACCCCTGTTAGCAGCCATTATCGCACTCCAGTCGCCCTCCGTCAGGCTTAAAAATGCACCCTCGTAGAAAACTGCCACCCCTCACAAGTAATGCCCCTCTAGCTACAAAACAAAATCCTGGATCCGCCCCTCCTAAGGTAAGCTTTGCATTGGTTCGCAGCTTGCGAACTAAGTGTTGACACTATATCCGTCGCCACTTAACCAACTCTGATGAAAGGTATATTAAGCGAAAAAAAAGAAAAGAAAAGAATCAAAACAAGTGTTCTCTCAACTAGAACGTACCGGTTTTCGCCTTTAATTATTATGCTCCTTTTGCTTCCGATAGATTTGTTCGAATAACGTTAAAGTGCTGACATATTTCGGAACGAAGATGTTGGAGCATTCATAAATGCTCACGCCGTAGCAACTTATTAGGCTCGTTTGAACGTTAGTTTCCAGTCTGATGTCGTTAGTTCCCCAGTTTTCATGTTGGAAACTACCAAAATTGTACCCCTCGGGAATCGGCACTGCATTTGTGAGGAATCAGCGTTCCAAAATCAATGGAACTAATTCAACTGGGTGCAGACTGACAATCTGCCCAATGCACCTAACTTTACATTAGTATAATCAACTGTTGCTTCTAAATATCACTTATAGCAATACAATAATACAGCCGACTGGTACCGATTGGCATCAGATGTCAGCAGCTTCCCCTCCCTCCCTGGGGCAGCTATGTATCAGCTTTTGAATTCAGGATGGTGGTAAATCTACAATAAATAGAATGCCAGGAACTTGCACAATATAAGATGACATTCCAGGCATTGGATGACTGCCCCCAGGATAGTAGTAGTAAGGGGTCAGTGCTGGTCATAGGAGACTCTCGTGTGCGACATTTAGAGCAGGTATTTTGTAAAGATAGGAGGGACAGGAGGTGCATCACCAGGCCTGGTGCCAAGGTGAAGGACCTGGTACCTGCGGTGGCACAGGTCACCAGTGATCACCAGTTTAACACAGTCATAGTGCATGTAGGGGTAAATAACATAGGTCATACTAGGAGTGAGGAGCTTCTGCGGGAGTACAGGGCCCTTCTGGCCACCCTGAAGGGTACCAATAGAGTTATTGTAACAGCAATTTTGCCTAGGGCTAGAGCCTCCCCTGAGTGGAGCTCTAGGGCACTGGCAGCTAACGCCAGGGTAGGAAAGCTCTGCCATGAGCTAGGTTTTACATTTGTAGACGAGTGGAGCAGGTTTTATGCATCGTGGGACCTCTATCAGAGGGATGGCCTGCACCTTTCTGAGAAGGGGGTCCATGTGTTAGGCAAAGTATACGAGCATGTCCTTCAGGGAAACTAGGAAATGGGGTGGGGAGGGATGAAATTGCATTGCCAACTCAGGAATATTCCAATAGTGTCAGTCAAGGCAATAGAACCTCAAAGTCTGCAAATAGGGTCAGCAGCAACTCAAGGGGACGGAGTGATACTTCATCTAGTGATAAAAGAACTCCTCAATATGAAAAAGCCAAAGGTGGTTATGGAGCATTTGTTAAGTGTATGATGTTTAATGCTCAGAGTATCCGTTCCAAATTTGAAGAGTTAAGTGTTATGTTGCTGAGGAGGAACCAGATTTTGTTTGCATTACGGAGGCATGGGTCCGTGAAGGGTATTTTGGAGATAACTTACAGGACTATGAGATCCAGGGATACAATATGTTTTTGTGCAATAGGGGTCCAGCAATGAAAGGGGGTGGTGTAATGCTCTATATGAATAGCTTATTCAGTTCTCAAAAAGTAGCAGGTGGGGATAAAAATGTGTCTGTGGAGTCCATTTGGCTTGATGTCACTGTGGGAAAAGGCAACAGCAATACTCTTAGGATGGGAGCTTTCTACCGATCAGGAACCCTGCCACATTCTCAGCAACTGGAGCTTGACAAGGTGATTTGTGAGGAAATCAGTAGAAACTTTAAGAGGAAGTGCCTTATTCTTGGTGACTTTAATCTAAAAGGTTATGAAAATGCTGGTGTTGGCTCCCCGTCATGCAAAATGTTTAGGAAATGCCTTGAAGAGGACCTGGTCTTAGACCAGTTTGTATCGGAACCTACCAGGCATGGTTCATTCTTGGACCTTGTATTCTCGGATTTAAGTGACTTGGTTCAAGACTTGACTGTAGGCGAAACTCTGGGAAAAAGTGACCATAACATAGTTAGATTCAAGGCACATGTAGGGGAAATTATCAAGGATAATTTGGTAAAGGTTCCAAATTTCAACAGAGCAGACTTTGACGGCATGAGAGCGGCTTTAAGTGCCATCAGATGGGAAGAAGAATTCTCCAATTTAAATGCCTGTGAAATGTGGGAAAGGTTCAAATCTTACTTGAAGGAAACTCAGATTAGACATGTCCCCCAAAAGCAAAGACGCAAAAGAATGGTAGGAAAGCCTGCATGGCTTACACCATACTTGATAAAAGCAATTAAGGCTAAGAAAACTGCATTTAGAGTTTTTAAAGAAGCCTCAAATGTCGTTAATCTAAAGGCGTATCGAAAAGCTAGACACTGAAGCAAAAAACCAGAGCAGCAAAGCGAGCAAAAGAACTGGATTTAGCTAGAAACTGTAATGGGGACAGTAAAAAGTTCTTTAGTTTCTACAAGCTGAGTAAAGTTTCTAGCACAATTGGTCCACTGGAAGTAAACGGGACTACATTGGGTGAGGATAGTGAGATGGTTGAGGAACTGAGCAAGCAGTTCAAATCGGTGTTTACATTGGAAGATATGACCAATCTTCCGACCGTACACCATAGTTCAGTGACATGGGATCTGACAAATGATGTTGATTTCATTGATAGTGATGTTGTTTACGATCATATCAGGAAAATAAAGCCAAACAAGGCAGCAGGACCTGATGAAATTTATGCTAGGGTGTTGCGGGAAACTGAAAAGGAACTGGCATTTCCACTTAGTATAATATTTTGTAGATCAGTTTCACAAAATGAAATTCCAACCCATTGGAAAAGGGGAAATGTAGTTCCTATTTTCAAGAAAGGAGAAAGAGGGAAAGTTGACAATTATAGGCCAGTAAGTCTCACATCTCTAGTCTGCAAGGTACTCGAATCAATTATGAAGGATAGAATAGTTAGTTATCTGGAAGGTAGCAGATTGATTCAAGATACTCAACATGGGTTTAGAAAAGGACGATCGTGTTTCACAAACCTCTTGGACTTTTTGAACTTCGCCACAAAACAATTTGATCAGGGAAATCAGGTTGATGTAGCATATCTTGACTTTAGTAAGGCCTTTGACAAGGTACCCCATAAACGGTTAATGATACAGCTTCAGTCCCATGGTATTGCAGGTAGCATCTTCAAATGGATAGAGTTGTGGCTTTCAGATAGACAGCAAAGAGTGATGCTAAATGGTACAAAGTCATCATGGCAAAATGTTCTTAGTGGAGTCCCCCCGGGGTCAGTACTAGGGCCATTACTGTTCATTATATTTGTAAATAACATTGAAAGTGGCCTAAGCAGTAAAGGTGTGAAATTTGCGGATGATTTGAAGGTCTTTAGGGCAATAACAGGTCAAGATGAGCATATCTCGCTGCAAAAAGACTTAGACGAACTTGCGAAGTGGTCCGAAGAATGGCAAATGAAATTTAATTTTGATAAGTGTAAAATCATGCAAAATCAAAAGTCTCTTCCAAACTTAGCAGGAATATTGGATTTATAGGCAAGTCTAGGTATTTTTTATCAACTTGTGAAATGCTTCTTATGTATAATTCTTTAATATTGCCATATCTAAGTTACTGTGCTGTTGTCTGGGGAAGTACATACTGCTCTAGGCTCGACAAGATTATTAAGCTACAGAAGCGTGTTATTAGGATTGTTGATAAGAAACCTTACTTATACCATACAAATCAATTGTTTATTAAGCATAGAGTTCTCACGTTTCTGGACATAGTTGGTGAACAATGTATTTACATCAGGTTAGGTTTTCTAAATCAATCTTTGCCAGTAACTCTTTCTAATATGTTTCAACTTCATGAACAAGGTGGCCTCAGAGTTAGACAACATTTTCAAAGACCCTTTTCTGATATCAATTATAGAATGTTCCCATTACACCAAAAGCCTGGAATAAAATAATCTGCTCTGACTTCCACAGGATTGACGATGTACCTAGGAGTAAAATCATCTGGAAGAAACACATCAGACAATACATTACTAGAAAATATGAACTTTTTAATGAATGTTGGTAATCGTAATGTGCTATGCGTGTGATCTGGTATCATTTGGACATTTTCGTTTAAGAATCATGTTTTCTTTTCCTTCTTCTTTATACTTGGTTCGTCCTTTTTCCTTAGTGTAGTAGTAGTTTAGGAAATGCATGTGCTAGATTATGATTTTGTATTATTTCCCCATTAACACCCATAGTAGTTATTTTCCTGGAGCCCTCGAAGACGTTACTAGCATTGCTAATTGTCTGAGAGGGCTTCAGGAACATCTTTTACTAATATCTGGTGGCGGGATCTGTCCAGCAAGAAACAGGAGCGGGAAGTGTTGTGACCTGCCTTGATTTACTTACCACGACCTACCTCTCATCCTTGGAATTTAACGTAATTAGGTCACACGGGTATGGAAGGGCACTCCTGCCTACCTACTAACACGCGCCCTGGAGGGCCTCTGAAAATAACGCGCAATGGAGGTGGGCGGATTCCGCCCCCCTAAGATCTCAGCTCCTATGAAGTCTAGAGCAACGAAATTCACAGGGTGGATGGGCACGATAGTGACCTCTATGGTGTGCAAAGTCCATGACCTTGGCTCAATACCTTCAAGATAAAATGAGGTCAAAATAGCAAATTTTTCTGGTTTTGCGTGGCTTGGCTTGTCATTGTTATGGATCGCTGTGGTTGTATTTAAATGCTCTAAATTTGGCATTGATGATGTTTTGGACATTACTAATGATGCAATACAGATGTCAGATCCGCTATTTGACCTCAGGTCACCTATATAGGAGCACTTTATTAGGTCATTACCTGCTCCAGTTACCGGAACCGGGCTCCCATCCCGACTGTTCCGTGGGCGGCTCAGCACAATCGTCTTCGTAAAGAAAGGAGTAAAATACATGAATAAAGTATGGAAACGCTTAGGGACACAATTACAAATAGTAGATTTCGGGATATATATGGAGTAACATGTAAAGTGACATCAATCGCATGAGTCATTTGCATTTATGACACATTCCAGTTGACCAAGTTTGGTTCCATTAGCCTACCATGAACTTGACCTGACTTGACCTCGGCGACCTAACATGACTTTTAAATTAAATAGCATTACAATATGCATCAAACAAGTCGCTAGTGTTTTGAAGAACACTTCCCTATTGCCAATATACGGGAAGCGCATCAGCGCCGATTTTTGTGGTCTGGCGCTGCGAATTGTTTTTACTTTAACGGCCCCTAACTTCAAAACGTCTCGGCCGATTTTCATTTTGCTTGCTTTAAGGAATGGGCCGGTGATTTCTAAGCAGGTACGCGAAAGATTTGGTGTATATCGGTGGTACAATATGGAGTTATGTACGAAAAATCGGAAGGATTGGCGGATTTCGCCATACCCCCTCTAGGGTGTGTGTTAGCCTGTTATGAACTTGACCTGACTTGACCTCGGTGACTTGATATGACACTGGAACAATGTAGCATGACAATGTACATCAAACAAGTTGCTAGTTTTGCCAAGACCACTTACTTTTTGCTAATATACGGGAAGCGCATCAGCGCCGATATTTGTGGTCTGGTGCTGATATATTTGTTTTTAAATTTAGCGACCCCTAACTAGAACATTTTTCGGTCGATTCTCATTTTTCTTACTTCAAACAACGCGCCGGTCATTTATTGGCAGGTACACAAACAAAGGCGTATATCGGCCGGTAAAATATGGAGTTATCTACGAAAAACCGGAGGGGTGGGCGGATTTCGCCTCCTCCCCTCCAGTGCGCGTGTTAATGGGTAGGGGAATTTTTTAAGTTAAAATACTTGGGTACTTTTCAGAGCATTTGGGCACGACGTTTTTTGGTTTAGACCCCCTCTCTTAATTTTGTGACTGGAAGATGCTAATCCATAGACAACATACGGTGCGTTTGAACCCAGCTCATGGTGATGACGTCACGAAGCTTTGTGCGATCATAAGGCGATAAGGTTTATGGAGCTGCTGTCTTGCCATTCATTCGCAAATTGCTCAGTAAAAGCTTGCTGACGGAAGCATTGTCAGCTGGGTCCGAACGCGGCCATAAGGAACACATCTTGGTTTTCACGTTTTGGCGCGTGACTGTGTTCGAACCCAGCTGAGAACGTTTTCAAGACATGCTTGACCAACCACTGTCCGTAACAGCCGCTGCACGTGGAGGACATGTATTGTTAAATAAATAAATAAATAAATAAATAATGCGAAAGTAGTATCATGTGGACCTTCATAAACATTGCGAGGAGAGGACCGCTATGAAGCAGCCTCATGTTAATATTGGCTGCGAGGGAGCCGATACCAAGCAGCTTCATGTTGATATCGGCTGAAACTTGCAGATTTACTAGACATGTGTACCAGGAGTACTAATAGCCAACACAGCTAATAAAATTACATATAACCCATAACAGCTTTATGAGGTGATTTAACACTCGCGCGTCCGGCAGTCCGCGCCAACTTCGCATGTCCGGAGGGGGGGGGGGACAGATGTCTGCCCCTAAGATCTCTGGAACTATGGTAGCTAGCGACAAACGGAAAACTGCGTTGGATAACTGATGATGGGCTCTATCGAAAGTGTTTGAGTAATTTTTCCCTCAGGTCAACATTCAGGTCACCGGGCCATCATAGGTCAAATTCGACCAGATCAGGTGGGACTCCGATATTGACACATATCTCAGGACCTATAACAGATAGAAACAAATGGCGAACTCTATTCGACAGTCCTTGAAATGAGCTACGGACAGTAGGCGGTGTAATTTAAGGTCAGGTCAACCGAAACTCAGGTCAAGGTCATGAAGTCATGACCTCAGGTCAAGGCCTAGAGAGGTCGTGTAAGGTATCAATCGATACGTCTTGACGATACAAGCACATTGACGGTAATTTCAGCCTTCTAGTTCAATGCAGTGCGATGTAATGCGCATAAATGTGTAGTGATCTCAGGTGACCTCAGAGACCTTGGTGAGGTCACTGAGCAAAAATATCAGCGGTAGCATTGAGCATAGCTTCCATCTACATGCCACAACCGATGTGAGATCATTCCGAGCGCAAATATGTAACTAGGAAACATTTGTATATTTTACCATAGCCCTATAATGGGGAAGCCATGGCAGCGACCTAACCTAAGGTCAATGCTACGGAAAAAACGATATACATATTATGGTCCCTGATGAGATCATGACATGCTATAAGTTTGAAATCAATCGCCCAATTATTGTGGAAGTTATGCCACCTAGAACTCCATGTGTAGTGGGGTCACTTCGCCTGACCTGACCTGAGATGACCCAGGATAAAAAATGTTTGAGGATATGCGGAAAATACCAATGAACACCTATGCGAGGATTGGCCTTCCTAACCATATTAGTTTGGCGGCAAATGAGGAAAAACCGGAGGGGGGCAGATATCTGCCACCTCCGGTAGACGAATTCCTGTAACATAATCGTGTTCGATCATAAATTTCAACAGATTTTTCATGCGTAACTCCGATGACTCGCCTGGGCATCAGGCAACGCAAATACAGCCGCTGACCAATAAGTAGGTATTTGCTGTTTTTCCTCTGTGCATTGTCGACTGCCTAGAATTCCCGCCATGTCATCGCTTTCGTCGCCATTGAAAGCGCGTTACAATGTGTTCAAGTCATCACGCTGTAATGTCGTGCTTCAATGGCGTCCTGTCGTGACCTTAGCAGGTGCAGGGTACCGTAGCCGCTCTGCACATAGTTGTCGGGACAGTTGTTGTTTTCAGTCCCCATAGAGTAAGTGAGGATACTGACCTGTGACATCGCAGGCGGTAATGTGTCAACCGTTTTACACAAAATTGCTAATTGTCTGCAATTAGCATCGCTTATGAACTCCAAATGGCGAATGTCCGATGTAACAGGGCGGCATATCACTCAGTTACTCTCGGTGTCATTGACCTTTCCAGGGACGTTCTATGTAAATAACCCGACGTGTTCTCAGGTTTTTTCGACTCATGTGTCGCTGAAGCTAACTTTAACACTCAAACATACTTTTGAGTCAATTTTTACTCCTGCATGGAAGAAAATAGTATCACAGGTATTTCTTTGGAAGTTTCCTGAACGATGCCAACGCTTGAAACCTTATCTGACACCTCACTTACGGATCAAACTGGGATAAATCGTTAATTGTCGGCATCCCAAGTGTCAATCGTAAGGTCTGCAAAGTTATGCAGTCGTGGCGGTCGACAGGATCAGTTACAAGGCCCGAGTAGCTTATATCATCTTGCTTTGCATGTGCACCGCGGTAGATTCATCTAGACCTGGTCATTGCTGGTAGCAGTTCATTGCAGGCTTGATCCTGTTCAGTTGTCGTGTCCAGCTAAGGACCTCTTGAGCGGGATACGATTTAAACAGCTAGCCCGAGCGTCTGTGCCACTCCGGTGTCTATGCACACCAAATAAGCCTGCACGTTTTCGTGAATGGAATACATACAGTAGAAAACCAAACAGTACCAAGAAACTACTTGTCCTCTTCAATGGGGACATGGCGACCAACATGCAGCCAATCATGGGGAGCAAGAATCTGGTGTGTGTAGACTCGCACAGTTCTCTCTATAGCCAATAATAGCTCAGCCCAGCGCTCTGGCAGCTGATTCGTTCCTGCCTAGACGTGTCCCAAAGGTCAGAGGTCGATCGGGCATGAACAGCGTCCGAGCGTGACAAGCCCTAGTCCCGCCCACCATTCACGCCTCGACACGGCTTTGGTTCCAGTGTGACCTCGGCTGGTGGTGGTCTTTGACGGACACGACCTTTTACCACGGTCCAGGTGTGTAGTGGTGCGTGGCACCAATAGCGACGAGCATATACCTTTACTGGCGGAATCAAAACTGGAAGCGACGTTTCTAGCTGGTCAATAATCAGTTATATTCATTATATCCCAAATATGAACAGCAATAAAATGATCCCTGGACTTTCCTCTATATCTACGGTCTCCCTAAAAATTACATGCTCTAAACGGCATAGTCAGTTATACCATCCTGGAAGATGTATGGAGGCTTACATTTTTCGGCACCAAAATTTATATATTTTCCTATCCGAACAGCCCGCCAGACATCCAGTCAGATCCTGGCCGTCTTACCCGTCCCGTACAAACACTTGCCCGGAAAGCGCCCGCGTGTGGCGCCGGCGCCTACGTCAAAGCGGCTGTTCCATCAACACGCCGCACATGCTAGTTGCGCCGGCGCCCAAGATCAAACGGGCCGACAACAGACGGCGAGCGCAAGTAACGGTTCAGCCCCGCGAGGGTACCGGAGGTGCAAACACCATCTGGGCTACCCCCGGAAGAAGGGACATCGGCCCGTGAGGTCGGTGCCCTGACCTAGATCCGTGACCACCCAAAATCTAGAACGCCATGAAGGCCCCAGGCGGCAAAAGCCAAGAACCAATCAAAAGCGTGAGCTCACCCCGAAGTCCTGGGAGTGGGTACAGGAAAAAAAGAGGCGGAGCAATAGCAAGTTCAAGAGAACAGAACAGAACAGGACGGAAGGAGAGAGGAAGGAGAGACGCAGAGAGAAGGGTCTAGAACACGCGCGGCGGTGGACGCCGGACCGACGCCCGAGGGCCGTCCAGCGGTGGCCCGATGGCTGAGTTTTCGGATGGAGGAGAAGAAGCACTCAGCCAAGGCCCCTCACCACTCACCAATCGGAAATGTGAGTGCTAAACTTCTGGCGTGTCATCCTCTTTCCCACAGAACCAACCTAAATTCTCTTCCGCAACTTCTGCCTTCTCACCAAATTCATTGCTGAGAGCGACCTGTCTCATGGAGGAGGTGGACGGATTATTATTATTATTAGGGTTTTAGGGTGCGTCAACCCCAATTGGGTTATTTTGCGAGGTGGACGGAGATGTCGGAGATGGCGGGAAGTATATGAGCAGTGTGTGCGCAATGCGATGCGATGCGGTGTATGTAAGGGCAAATATATTAGAGTAAGCATATAAATTCTCTAAGTGGCATCAGCAAAGACCGGTGGTGGCATTTCGGCAGTAACGGACTGGAGGAGCTGTAGAGCAGGGCCGGATAAAATAAGATAGATTGCAGCAATGGATGACGTCAGACCTACGACTCTAACGAACGGTGCCCGTGTAGTAAATACCTCAGCGACCAGCCGCGAGGAGGGGAGGATATTTACGTCCAGAATTGAAATGGCGGCCGTGCCACGGATGATGAGGGGTGCGCGCGCTCTGACCGGGTCATCAACTGCCGACCCGTAGACGGAGATCGTACCATGAGTACTTCCCGACAAGGTGGAATCATTTACACAATTATGCTTGGATATGTGCATGATGTCAATTTGTACTATAAAGTACATTTGTAAGCGAGGCAGCCGATCTGCGAGCCGTCCTCCTATGGACTGAACGTTTTCCGAGCGACGGTGGTGAATGTTGAAGCCAGTTAAATTGCCTAAAATATTATTGCTGTTATATATATGACGCGCGTTTGGTTAAGGCCTGATTGCCAGAGGGTGCGATGAACGGACACTTCGGGGGTATTAGTTCACCTGCTCTGGATCTTTGACCGCAAAATCACGCTTGCCTCTGCGATCCAGAGGTGCAGGTGAGGTGGCGAACATGGTATGCATGTGGGAGGGGCCGGTAAAGGGGCCACCACATTGCGTTCCCCGGAAGTCTGGCGCCGGACTATAGGATATAGGCAAAACATTGCCCGGTGGTTTGTCCACCCCCGAACTCTGCACGTGGGCACGGTTGGTGCAGACAGTTCGAGGGGCATGATGGACGGGTTTGGCATGCCGTAAGACCCCAAGGCCAAAACTCATAGGGCCGGCTAGGATATAAAGACGACCGGGTACGTGACCAACGTGGTAGGGATCCGTGCCCGCCCGTGGGTTATGTCAGACCTGGTCGCAAGTGTACGACGAATAAGGCCCGGCGCGGCATCGATCGAACTTAGGGTTAGGTGTGTCGGTCAAAGACATCAGAGCACTTGTATCAGCCCTCGGAGTCAGTACGATGAGCCCCCTCGTTGCAGTTAAGACTTTGTCCAGGCGAGAAACGCTGCTAATAATGGCTAGGCCAGCCATGATTGGCAGTGAAAGGTTTACTTGTTTGGGCCGCTAATACCATCAAAATTAGAGCATTGGTCTGTCGATCTATGTGTTTGTGTACCGCTGAAAGGGGGGGGGTCGGGAGCTAAATTTGGGGACCAAGCAATTAATTAATTGATAAGGAGAGCATGAATGGGGCGAGCGAATGCGAAGTGAATGAAGGGAATGAACGTGAGTAGGTAGATTTAAGGATCAGCGGAAGCCGCTTCGGGCTCAACACAGGCACCTATTTCGTGCGGAACATTGCACAAAATTATACTACTACTAGCGTCCAAAAAGTCCCAACACGGGACATGTCAGTTAAACCAATGGTGAATGTCATTATCATCAATTCTCTAATGCAACGTATTCATTATAATCTGGCTAAAGACTCTCACTTACCTATATGGTGTTCCAAATACTTTGACCTCGCACAAATATAAATTCGTGTTAGGGACGGCAACTCAAACCAACATCACGACGGCTGGGGTTTGGGGATGTGTGGTGGAATTGGCGGTGAAAGACAACATAATACACCACTGACATAGGCACAATGAACAAAGGAGTGAGTTAGGTCAAGCCCTCAATAAGTTTAGTAATCAGTTCCATTCGAGTTTAGGCTACATCTAAAATGCATTTCATATACCACTCAGTCTATTTCCAGTTTAGTTTAGGCAAAATCTAAAAATACATTCCCCTCACCCACACACCCATACACCCCCACCCCACTCACCACACCCACTCCACTCACTTACACACCCATCCCACATTTCACATACACTCCCACCCCCACTCACACCCCGCACACCACCCACACCCGCCACTACCCCACATACCCCACCGACGGCAGAGCCGCCACCCCTACAAAGACACCTATAAATTATTGCAGCAATGTCGCGTTTGGAGATGGCTAATGTTCACAATTCAGCAGAAGGCCATATGAATTACAGGGATTATGCATGCTAAATGATGGCACGGATATTAGGCGATTTAGCGCAACTAAATTATTGTCAGTTGCAATGGTTCAAGTAAAAAGTATTTGAGGCTCATGAATATCGTTTAATTTGTCTATCATTGCTTCAGTGGTTATCCACACGACCCTGTTTTCACCGGGACACGGATCGGATCAAACTCAGTGGCATGTGGTAATCGACGAAATAGCGAGCGTTCTTATGGCTAATCCACCACTGGGCGGCTCACCGCTGACCACCAAAATTGTGGATCAGCGCCGAATTATTGGAGACATTTCTCCCGCAACCGATACAGTTGCTCACGCTGTAGCTGGGCTTTTATAGCTGTAATCAGGAACGTGTGTGCCAGTGAACGGTCTCGCTGGGTCGCGTGAAAGGTTCACGTTTCAGGTAGTTTATCTCCAGGACTTGTAAGGCAAACACGGATGATATTTAGGCGTTGCTTTATCGTGCATGTGCCGTTTGTTATGGTATCTTGCGCGATAAGTGCAGTGAAACTAATTTGAGTTCTTGAGTAATCAACCCTGGTTCATGGTTTCCGGCGTTGTAATCGGGACCTACGACGCAAGGCCGGGAACGCTACAATTCGTGAATTGTGAGCACTGAGCGCAGTGGCGGCTGGA
>JAOTOL010001267.1:0-52500 GCA_034440575.1 Imbricaverruca yamaguchii | reverse complement strand
ACATACAGCCAGCATGTTGGTGTAGTGATGTCAGGTGGACTACATACAGCCAGTATGTGGGTGTAGTGATGTCAGGTTAACTGCATACAGCCAGCATGTTTGTGTAGTGATGTCAGGTGGAATACATACAGCCAGTATGTGGGTGTAGTGATGTCAGGTGGAGTACATATAGCCAACATGTGGGTGTAGTGAGGTCAGGTGGAGTACATACAGCCAACATGTGAGTGGAGTGATGTCAGGTGGAATACATACAGCCAGCATGTGGTGTAGTGACGTCAGGTGGACTACATACAGCCAGCATGTTGGTGTAGTGATGTCAGGTGATATACAGACAGCCAGCATGTGGGTGTAGTGATGTCAGGTGGAGTACATATAGCCAACATGTGGGTGTAGTGATGTCAGGTGATATACAGACAGCCAGCATGTGAGTGGAGTGATGTCAGGTGGAGTACATACAGCCAGCATGTGGTGTAGTGACGTCAGGTGGACTACATACAGCCAGCATGTTGGTGTAGTGATGTCAGGTGATATACAGACAGCCAGCATGTGGGTGTAGTGATGTCAGGTGGAGTACATATAGCCAACATGTGGGTGTAGTGATGTCAGGTGATATACAGACAGCCAGCATGTATGTGGAGTGATGTCAGGTGGAGTACACACAGCCAGCATGTGGGTGGAGTGATGTCAGGTGGAGTACATACAGCCAACATGTGGGTGTAGTGATGTCAGGTGATATACAGACAGCCAGCATGTGGGTGGAGTGATGTCAGGTGGAGTACATATAGCCAGCATGTGGGTGGAGTGATGTCAGGTGGAGTACACACAGCCAGCATGTGGGTGCTGCAAAGAGCGACACGGTGTCATGAGGCTGCAGCCTGGCTGGGCAACAATACCATTGACGCAACAATCTGATAGGCAAACAATTGCCTCCAGTTGGCCAAAAACCCTTAGACCCACGATTTGGACGAAGCTGCAAGAAATCAAGTGCTGGCGAAAATCATAGTGGCTACGGGGTGAAGCCTCAATGGATCATATGGCTGAAGGACGCTATTTATGCAAACTCGTTCATTACCAGCATATCTGCACTCAAGTATGGATTTATGTTTCATATCCTCTAATCTACCCGATACCTCTTTATATGCACATCTCATGAAAGCAACTAGCATACGCCACGGGCCAACTGAATGCATTTGCACTGAGGACACTGGGGAGGAGGGTGGGGGGAGTTACAAGGATAAGCGCGAAGATGAATCATTTTGTTAGTTAAACGATATTCACGTTGAAAATGAAAACATATCTTCCAGTCACTGGGGAAATTGTACCACCGGTTGATATGCAATTCGATTTCTTGGTATTAACATCCCTAAGCTTTTATTCAGAAGTAGAGTTAAGATAAGCAATAATAACTAAGAGAAAGCGTCGATTGGAGGCTGGACGAGCGAGAGCAAGTGTAAAGAGTGCAATGTTACAAAGCAACGACTTCACCACTTCGCTACCAGGGTGTCGGATGGCGGGTCTGGCTGCGGTGGTGTCGGATGGCGGGTCTGGCTGCGGTGGTGTCGGATGGCGGGTCTGGCTGCGGTGGTGTCGGATGGCGGGTCTGGCTGCGGTGGTGTCGGATGGCGGGTCTGGCTGCGGTGGTGTCGGATGGCGGGTCTGGCTGCGGTGGTGTCGGATGGCGGGTCTGGCTGCGGTGGTGTCGGATGGCGGGTCTGGCTGCGGTGGTGTCGGATGGCGGGTCTGGCTGCGGTGGTGTCGGATGGCGGGTCTGGCTGCGGTGGTGTCGGATGGCGGGTCTGGCTGCGGTGGTGTCGGATGGCGGGTCTGGCTGCGGTGGTGTCGGATGGCGGGTCTAGCTGCGGTGGTGTCGGATGGCGGGTCTAGCTGCGGTGGTGTCGGATGGCGGGTCTGGCTGCGGTGGTGTCGGATGGCGGGTCTGGCTGCGGTGGTGTCGGATGGCGGGTCTAGCTGCGGTGGTGTCGGATGGCGGGTGTGGCTGCGGTGGTGTCGGATGGCGGGTCTGGCTGCGGTGGTGTCGGATGGCGGGTCTGGCTGCGGTGGTGTCGGATGGCGGGTCTAGCTGCGGTGGTGTCGGATGGCGGGTGTGGCTGCGGTGGTGTCGGATGGCGGGTCTGGCTGCGGTGGTGTCGGATGGCGGGTCTGGCTGCAGTGGTGTCGGATGGCGGGTCTGGCTGCGGTGGTGTCGGATGGCGGGTCTGGCTGCAGTGCGCTGACTATCGCTGCCAGGGTGACGGATGGCGAGTCTGGCTTGCAATCTGCCCTCACGCGACAATGTCACCGCAAGCTCTTTTCTTTTGACAAATGTTGAGGGTACATCTGGATAAATGCTGTGATGAAA
This sequence comes from Imbricaverruca yamaguchii, assembly GCA_034440575.1. Taxonomy (NCBI): domain Eukaryota; kingdom Metazoa; phylum Arthropoda; class Thecostraca; family Neoverrucidae; genus Imbricaverruca; species Imbricaverruca yamaguchii. The sequence continues at coordinate 50,141 of JAOTOL010001267.1, read as the reverse complement.
GTGAGTAAATCTGAAAATACAAAGAGCAGATTTGGCCCTGAGTCGGGAAATTTGAATGAATTGACGCATTGTAACATGAAACCGTATTGAAAGATGCCTGCGAGCCTCGAACCCCTTCCTTTCAACACAGATTAGTTGTGATCACAGATTAGTTGTGTGGTGTATGCATAGGGCAATTGGGCCCATCACTGAGTAGGTGTGTTGACACTGGGCGAGTTGCCACGCTGCTTGTACTTGCCTGGTCGACCGCGACCCCTTTGTCCATGCAGAGTGGGGTAGCGCGCGTCCCAGGCGCGCTCCGAGGCACTGTCAGGCCTGTCATTGGCTATGGGGCCAGCCTCGTCATTGGTGGCAGAGGACGAGTGGCTGTCCAGGGACGAGCCGTCGGCCGAGGACGAGTGGCTGTTCCGGGACGAGCCGTCGGCCGAGGATAAGCTGCCGACCGCTGGGAAGGGTGAGTAATGCCCGTTGATCGGCAAGGCCAGGTTAAAAGCGGAATGTGTGTCATAATGGAAGAGCGGCTCATTGTTGCTGCTAGCCACCACTGACGTGTGTCGGAGATCGCCTGTCTGGCGAGTACTTCGCCACGGATCGATGCCCGTCTTCCTGGACAGCGAGGATGTAGCAGAAAGTTCGCTGTTTGTCAGCACGTTCAGACTTAGCTGACTTGAACGCCTCTTAGCTACTCTCCAGTTGGCATGATGTCCTTGCTGTATCATATGTGCTCTTGATGTCACCGGAATATCTTCTGTATCTCGATATCTACCAGTTCGCACATCACTGCGAATCCTAGAATCAGCTGCCTGAAGATCATGACCATCACTTTTACTCCAGAATTCGCCTCGATGATTATCCCAGCTAAATGTGCTTAGCTCTTTCAACCGGCTGATTTTTCTCACACTCTCATTTCCCCAGTGGGACCCCTCTGCCGCACGTGGTCGCAGCAAACGCTGCAATAGTGACCCACGCTGTCGGCCGGATCCTCCTCCGGCAGCTGTAGTGCTCAGCTTCTATAGGTCCAAACCCTGCAGCTGACTCTCCACTTCGGCCAGCAGCTCGTCCTCGCTCTTTTCCGAATCAGCAGCCTGAGAGTCTCCCGATAAGAAGGACGAATAAGGACTGGAGGCGGTGGAGTCTGACGCGGAAGTAAGAGGATCATGACGCAGGGCGGTGGATTCAAACCGGTGGGCGTCGGGGTCAGACCAGGACGGTCGCGGAGTTGGACTGCGCTCGGGAGATGTGGTCTCCTCAGACAACGAGTGGAACCGCCGCCGCCGCCGCAGGAGGGTCGGTAACGCGACTGACGCTGTGGGTGAGGCGCCACCCCAGTCCACTGACCTGTCCGTCCAGACGGGGAACCACCCGACCAAGCTGCCAGCTGTCTGGCTGTTTACACTGCCTGATTCAGGAGATGGTCTATTCGGTGTGGCATCTGCGGCAGGCTTGGCTCGTTGCGAAGAGATGTCGCTGACAAATGCGTTTGTCACTGAGTTATTAGGCTTGTGCAGCTTGGAATTAAGCCAAACATTGCCCTCCGTTGGTGTGACCTGAGAAGAATGTCTCACAATGTCAATAAGCGACTCAACAACTGATGCAGTGGGTGCGAACGATTTCATGGTAAGTGTTGGCAGATTGCTCTCATCTATGTGGTCAGAATTCAGCGCCACCAGCGGCTCGGATAGCTTCGTCACAAACCCACCATCTAACACTGGGTCTCGATAGCTCGCGCTGGCCGTGTGCCACTTTGTCAGGCCACCTGGATCTAGCGAGGAGGCCAGGGTGGGATCTACCGCGTAGGAGACCCTGAAGAGGGAGCTGTTGCGGGCCAACTGACCGCCCTGCAAGACCGGCAGCATGTGGTTAAACGTGATGTGAATGTTTTGAATTCTGTTGGTGAAGAGATCGTCTAAGTATGATCCTTCGCCCCAGGAGAATGTCGTGCAGTGTGGTGACTTCGCGGAGGCGGTGGTGCCGACAGGTGACCTGGCTGGTGCTTCATCTGCTTGATCAACCGAAGCCGGCGCGTTGAGAGCGCTCCCGGCCTCGTCCTTCCCAACATTGGAGGACTGCACTCCGGCCGAGGTGAAACCGTGCGTCACAGGCACGACCGGAGAATATGTGGTTTTCTCATCTCCAGCACCCGTGTCCACCGTCAACTTCGCCGTCACCATCATCAGGGGCACCTCCGCCCCTGAAGATGTCATACCCCTGGCTGGGTTTAAGTCAAGTGAAGCTATCGCCATTAACGTCCGCTCTTCCTCTCGGTGGACCTGTCCTGGTGTCTCTACCTGTTGTGAAACGTTATTCACAGAGTTGGCGATCTTGCTGGCACCACCGCTCGACATGGGCTGCAATTCAAGCGCTGAGGTCGGCCAGCCAGTTTCGATGGCAGCTGAGGTCGGACTGGAGAGTGCCACTGTCTCCAGCTGCTTCTCCTGCTCCAGGTCGTACACCTCGTGCATCTGCAGACCCTTGATCATGAGGTCAGCGCTGGTGTTGCAGGAGAACACAACGTCGATGTGGACGTCACCCAGCCTCGGCGCCGACAGCGTTTCGACCTGGGCCGACACCGAATCACGGTCGGGTAGCTTCTGCATCGTCAGCTCCATCACTTGCTTGAAAGTATCGGCAAGTGTCTCTTGGCTGAGCTCTTTGCAGTTGCTCTGGACCGGAGAGGACCGCTCGCCCTCGGCTAAAAGGAACCGCTCGTCCTCGGCCGGCCCGGTGGTAACGGTGATGCCAGACTGGGGGGAGGGCAGGAACAGGGTGGTAGCCGGCTGCTCTGTGACGGTGATGCCAGACTGGGGGGAGGGCAGGAACAGGGTGGTAGCCGGCTGCTCTGTGACGGTGATGCCAGACTAGGGGGAGGGCAGGAACAGGGTGGTAGCCGGCTGCTATGTGGCAGGAGCAGCTGCCAGGACGCTGTCAGCTGTCAGGGGACTGTCAATCCCCATGTCAGCTCTCAGGGTGACACCACCTGTGAAGCAGACATGCGGTTTAGAACAAGTTGGCAGCTAAGTCAGTTGAAAGTGATTCAGCTTAAAGGGGGTCAATTCAAAGCGAGCTAGCTTACGGCAATTGACAGCATGGTTAATAGTAGCAAGCTTTTTAGGCTTGTGTTCATGCAAAGTTAAGATCCATGTTTACATTTAGCAGCATGCCGCCTGAGGTGTATTTAATGGCCGTCCTTCGATGCAGAGTTTCTCTTTAATTAAAAAAAACTTTGAGCAGTCAAAATTATGCATTAGTGGCATCTCAATGTGTGCAAGTTACTGAAGGGCTGGAAGTTTAACTGGCAGATAGCATGTTGTTACATAGCACGAAGGACGTGCTACAGAAAATTGTTTACTTCAGTGGAGCATCATGACTCAATAATAGGTCATCATGATCAGAAGAGAAGTTATTGCTACACATTCCACAACTCGCTCATTCGTCAGTCTGCACCAACCTCAATTAGATAGCAAAAACCAGCAAGTGTTGCTATCGTGCACTAACCTAACGCGTGCGACGTCGAGAGTGCAGCAGAAGCAGTACCATCTCGTGTCGGGAGCAGGTGACCGCCATGCAAAGGTCGCAGACGGTCACCGAACACGAGCTGAATTGACGACTGTGGCACAGGTGACACCACTGACGCTGCAATAGAAGGCACCACTGTCGCGGTATCCACGACGACCAGAGACTGCATTGGTAGCAGCGGCTCCAGCGCAGGCACCTCCTCCGAAAGCGAGGTGTCCGTTAGAAGCGCACCGGCGATGGCCTCGTGCGCGTGACTGGTGAGTATCTGCGACTGGCGGGACCGCACGTCGATGGAGGGCATGTGCCTGGTGGGTGGCAGGTAACTGGACGGCTGCGGAACCACATCGAGCGGCTCCTGGCTGCCAACCGACCAGCCAGCGATGGAGCTGACGATGGTGTCGGTCCGTGACGGAACCACGGCATCTTCGATGACGCTGTAGGAAACAAATCGAAGCTTGTTATACCCCTACAGTTAACTTCACAAAACTGGATATGCCAATGCGAACACGCGACACAAATTATAACTGAAACATCATGCAATGTTTTCGGGAAGGAGGGTAGCCATTCAGTAGGAGCGTAACTTCCCATCCTGCGGGAGGGAAAGGGTACACTTGCCCCTCCCTCCGCCTCATAATGCTGTTAAGATTTCACATGAGATTATTTCCCTTGACTATAAACACTGGCACGATAAACCCAATTTGTTTTCTTTGCCACGCCCGTCATATTGAACAATTAATTTAAAAAAATTTAATCCGAGTTGTTGCTGGGGTGGCTTTAGGAACCAGCGTTCTATTGCTAAGCAGAGCTTGTCGGGTGAACCCTGGTCCCACCAGCCGATCCATGAACTCCAGTTTAGCGCTCTAACCAACTGAGCTACCGGGGTGGCTGTAATCAAATCCTGGAAATCCGCCCCTGTCTGTAATGGTGGCTGGATATCCGGGTGGGTCGTGAGTCTGAACCAAACCGGGTGGGTTTGGTATCCTGTTAATGTTAATTTGTCATTTTACATATTTAATCTAAAAGTATGCTTTAATAATCAGAACTTCGACCCCCACCCCTCGACTTCGTGAGAGAACTCCAGCCCCGCCTGTAGGCAGGGGCGCAACTATAATAATGTAACGGGGGTGGAATATATTTTTAGGTTTACAACCTACACTAAAGCTTAGAAAGTCATTCAATTTCCTCCATTATTTTCGCGGGCCCCTTTTCAAGTTTTTTCAATGTGATACTTTTTGCCTCCTGTTGTCGGCTCCTGGTTCTATAGGTTTCCATTGGCGGCCCCACCGGCTGAATCCTGTGAAAACGCTGGAAAATCCGTCTGATTCCTATGAAGAAAATTATTGCTATGGATTCTATGATATGCTAACGATGGAGCAAATGATTGGAAGCCTCCATACCCACCCTATTGGCTCCTACACTCACGGATAGTATGTATTTTTGCTCGATCTATCCATGCATCGTCCTAGGTGTAATGCTATATTTGATTCGAAGTGTGGAGTAAGCGTCTCTTACGTCCTGAACGATAGGAGGATATGCTCATTGTAATTGTGCCATATTACTGTTTGGGAGGGAGGTCGTTGGCATCTGTTAGCAAAATTTAGATCCCTTCTGCACCAGCCCACTCTTGCATCCTTGGTATTAGACACCTGCATGGTAGCTCTGACAATGACGGACATTGTGTGGCCCAGTTGATGTTTGGGTATCTGGCGCGATTTTCGAACCTCTGGAGGAATGCTTGGATCCATGCTTTTATTTCGGTTTTGGAGCCACCGACTGCATTTTCTGGGGCCTCGATGGGAATCATTTGGGCTGAAACGCGATTTTTCGAGGATACGCTATAGATCCTTGGGGTTCCCTATGCGAATTATTTGGGCCCGACTTGAATTTTGGGCCAAAGCGCGATTTTTTGGGAGACGCAGTACGATTTTCGTGCCCAAACGCGAATTTTCTGGGCATCGCTGCCGGTACTTTGGGCACTCGATCGGACATTTTTGCCCCGACTGGAATTTTTGGAACCCCATCACGATTATTTTCTGGAGGCCAGCGCAATTCTTCCGAATGCAGACGTAATTCGACACGCAATTTTCTCGGAAACTCGCCACCTCTCGGGGGGCCCCCAGTTGTTACCGGTCCATAGCGGGTAAAGAAAGCTAAGTTTAGGCGCGCCAAGCGCGCCGAAATGAGCCTCTCGGGCATGTTGGGGGAGTCTATAGCTCCCTAAGCCCCTCTGGTTGCGCTACTGCCTGTTAGGCTTTGCAAGCAAGAGTAAGGTGAAAATACATTTGGTTCCTTTCATAATTGAACAATGTTCATTCGCATTTCGTGACCCAAAACGAAATAGAGAAGCAAATTTCCAACTCGTGCTGCATACCCACAATTAATTCCGAGTTGCAAGCATGCACCTATGCAAATGAGCGAAGACATCGGTTTGTCATTGGGCTCATTCGACCAATCAAGCTGATAGTATATACACTTATATATGAATTAGCACATGGACGCCAAAAGTCGTGATTACCACAGGCGAGAAGCGTTATGCGTTAGTTACCTCAGTTGCGATTGGCTTCCCTGAGACTGGTCCTCAGACGAAGGAATGATGTAAGTCTGCTGCACCTCTCCCACTTGGCCGATGTCATTCTGAAAACATTCACATGAACACTTTGTTAATCGGGTGAATATCCATGGTCAGCCGCAGGGAGCGGAATGCGCCGTGTGAGTAATAGTACATAGAGGCAGCGAATGGGTGGGAGCTTCGAAGGGGTAGTAGTAGTAGTACATAGGGGCAGCGAATTGGTGGGACCGTCGAAGGGGTAGTAGTAGTAGTACATAGAGGCAGCGAATTGGTGGGAGCGTTGAAGGGGTAGGGGTATCGAAGGGGTAGAGACATCGAAGGGGTGGGGTCATCAAAGGTGTAGACATCGAAGGGGTAGGGGAATCGAAGGAGTAGGGGCATCGAAGTGGCATAGGCACAGGAAGGGGTATAGTCATCGAGGGGATAGGGATATCGAAGGGATAGGGCATCGAAGGTGTAGGAGTATCGAAGGGATAGGGACATCGAAGGGGTAAATGCATTGAAATGTAGAGACATCGAAGGGGTAGGGGAATCGAAGGCGTAGGACAACATGGCTCATGCAGCTCAGCTTACTTGCATAAAAGCTCTCCTCGCAGCATTTATCGACAAAGGGCTAATATTTTTGTTCCATATTCTTCGATATTATTCCATTTTGTTCGATATTCAGCCATCGATACGATGGCTGGAGGCATTCCACCGCCAGTGATGTATCTGTACATCATCGATGAACTTCGTTTTCGGAGGAACCCGTACGATTTAACTGTATAATTAAAAATGGAAACAATATTTGTTCGATCATTTGGTGGTGTTAAGGTTGACGAAAATATGCATTCTGCACTAAAAAGCCACCTGAGCAGAAAAGTGGAAAAGGGATTTAGTGCCAGTGGTGTTATTCTCCTGTTACGTTTGAAGAATGGAGATAGTGGTATCGTCCTTTTCCCGAACCATTAGTTCAATTCTTGGTTTCTGCAACGTCTTCATAATTATCTAGGAAGGAACGCCAATGGTTTGGTTTAAGCATCACCCGAACCCTACTTCTTGAAGATAAAATGAATTGACAGGAAGGAAGGAATGCACAGGAAGTGCTGTGCATTCCTTGCACAACACTTCCTGTTGTTTCTTATTGCCGTGTGAAAGATTCAACCGTAATTGCCGTGTTAAAGATTTAACCGTAATCAACTTTTACTTCTCCAAATTGGTGTCAGTCTGATGCACGTTTATTGACAAACAGAAATAATATGACGCATATGCATACCTTAATATCCTAATTTGTTCTCAAGAAAACAACTTAGTATACTCAGAGACTTAATAAAAAGCACTTAAAAACATATAATGGCGTAGTCGATTTTGTCCGATGAACCTATTAGAGGTAGTGAAGCGATTGCTGGACCCCTGAAAATCATGCTGGGGCCTAAGCGACCAGGTCGGGGCCATGAACATGGGGATAGGACATCGACAGGTCTCACCGGGGCCCCATAAGTTTCATCGGGATCATCTAAAAATGAAGTCAGGGCAACAAAAAAGAGTCCGGACATAGTAAATTACCCTGGGGTCCCAGCAACCGCTCCAAATACCCCAAACGTGCTGGACCCAAAAACGTGTCGAGGATCCCAACAAATGACTACAGGGTCCAAAACATTGCATTTAAACCCAAAAAGTCACCTCACTGCTCTTTAAAACCAAACTGTGGGTCCTTCACCCCAAAAAAGCGTACCAGAAATCCCACTCTGCGGCCACAAATAAAATATCGTTATAGACCCCCAACAAAAGCGCGTAGGGCCCGGAAAAGAAGTGTATTGGGACACAACAAAAAAAAATCCCCGGGAGCCCGAAGAATCGTGCCGGGGCCGAAAGGTATCGGGCATGGGGCTTTATAAAAAATAGAACTCGACACCAAAAAAAAAAAATAGCACCGGGTCTTCATCGAATCGATCCATGAACAAGAAAATTCAGAGCAGGCCCTGAAAGAAAGTTGTCCGATGAATCTTTGTACTTTGAAGGGCACCATTTGCTGAAAAGAACACTCATGGAGCGGCTGCAGTGGCGCACTAAAGAAACAAATTTCACATTCCATGAATCGCGCATGAATCCATTAAAAATCGCTCTTGGGCCCATAAATTCGTTCTGGGGCCCTTAGGTACGACGCATCCTGCGAATTCGCAACGAGCTTCCAAATATCGCGCTTAGGACCAAACATTATGGCCGGTGATCTCAAAAAGTATGGCAGGAGCACCAAAAATTCCCCTCTGGACTACAACAAAAAATTGGCGTCGATGACAGAAAATAAGCACAGCGTGGCCCCTCCCACCAAAAACGTACTATAGCAACAATAGCAAAAAACGACTCGACAATAGCAAGGCAGTGCCTCAATAGTAAGGAGAGATTCCGAAAAAAATGCCCGAGCCAGGAAAATCGTTCTGGAGCTCCAAACATGCCACTAGATTCTTTCAACAATCGCGTATGATATCGAAAAAACTTACCGGAGCTCGAAAAATCACCGTGGGACTCGAAAATATGCCGCTGGGACACCAAAAAAGGAAACAAGTGGAAAATTTGAGAAATTGTTAAGACTTAAAAAATCCGAAGAACTTACTACAAATTACATCCAGCCCAGAAACCTGGCGTCGGGTCCCCTCCCCCGAAATCATGCACCTAGGCACGATAAGTAGCGAGGGAACCACGAAAAAAATTACACCAGAGCCCCCAAAAGAATAGTCATGGAGGCTACAAATGTGTGCCAGGAGCCCCTGAATAAGCATAGCAGGACCCTGAGAGCCCAACGGGAGGCCGAAATGCACCGGGCCCTACAGAGCGTATCGCGTCTCGCAACAAGCTGCAGGACCATAAAACATGTGTTGCAACCCTAAATAAACACACCGGGAGCTCCAAAAAACAACGGTAGCCCATAAAGCACACCGGGGCCGTGGGACTGCATGGGGGCCTCAAAAACTGGCTGCGGCCCTGACAAAGCGACATTGTCCTAAAAGTTTAGCAAAAATCCGGCACGAACTAAACACATCAGAGTAATCGAAAACGCGCCGGTACCTAAAAAATATCGTCGGTGCAAAAAAAGCAGCAATCTCTAAAAAAAGAGCCAGTGTTTTTTTAATGTGCCGGACCCCAAGCAAAATAAGTTGCACCCTAAATACATTCCGTGGACGAAAAAAACGCAAAAGATCCAAAAATGAGCACTTAGTTACGGCAACTTCAAGTCAACCTAAGAGCGCATTTAACCAAAGCGATGAGGTGCATTAAGGCTCAGCGGGTATCCGGATTTCTAAACCACCAAAAAAATGCTGGAAGAAGGGAATAAGCAATCAAAACGGGACAATTAAGTTCGTCACTGATTATTTTGCTTCAAAAATAAAATGGCACCCTTGAAGATAGTGCTGGTAAGATCCTTTCCAAACTCGCTTGCCCCCAGCCCAAATCCTAGGTACGCATTCATGAGCAATATATGAAAGTAGCACACCTGAACTGATAACGCTGCCCTGCCACCAAACTTACACTCTCAAGCACATCACATTATTACCTTTTGGCATATCCTTGTCATGGTACTAGTATATCGATCTTGCTGTTAACCTTGTCATTTTGGTGGCAATTATGAGTGCCGGGATTAGCTTCGCCATAATCGCGTACAATGGCAACATAACTAAATCACGCTGCGATACATTGTATCAAATTATGGAAGGTACTCCTCAAATCAGTGGGGCCATGCCTCAACTCTCTATAGCATCGTCCACTGGCGTTAAAGTGTTCCACACAACGGCAGAGGAGAGGGACAAGCCGGCTTCTCGACGAATTCTTCCCAGTCAACGCCATGGGATTAGTGGCCAAGGTGGGCCAAACTTTGGAGGGGCAACATGTATCCCAACCAATACAGAGATTATACCATATCACCACCCGCCAACGGCAATCAACTTTCCTCAGCGGTGCTGTACGATCGTGCATATCCACCTATCGTCAACTGGAGCGCAATGTAATAACCAACGGAAAAGGTTCACAAAACATTAAGCTGTGGAGACGTGTCGGCTCCGACGATTGTCAGAGTGGAATGTTTTTTCCGAAGCTAAAACCGCATCCAAATGAGTCAGGCCAAGTACCTAATGATGGATGCAAAAACTCAACCAGGTGACGGCTATTGCCGTGCGCGCTGTGTGGGTGTGTGTGTGTGTGTGTGTGTGTGTGTGTGTGTGTGTGTGTGTGTGTGTGTGTGTGTGTGTGTGTGTGTGTGTGTGTGTGTGTGTGTGTGTGTGTGTGTGTGTGTGTGTGTGTGTGTGTGTGTGTGTGTGTGTGTGTGTGTTTGTTTGTGTGTGTGTGTGTGTGTGTGTGTGTGTGTGTGTGTGTGTGTGTGTGTATGTGTATGTGTATGTGTATGTGTATGTATGTGTGTATGTGGGAGGGGGTTGTGTGTGTGTGTGCATGTGGGAGGGGTTGTGTGCGTATGAATCTGTCTCTACCTGCCTTCTCCTATCTCTCTATCTCTATCACCCTCTCTCCCACTCTCCCTACCCCTCTCCCCTTTCCCTCCCTCCCTCTCTAGTCATCGCAACAAGATATTTCCGAACAGTAAACTACCTGATCTAGGCTATGTATGCACAGAGCATAGTGTGCCGTCAGCTGGAGAGGTGTACCATCAGCTGGAGAGGTATGCCGTCAGCTGGAGAGGTGTACTGTTAGTTGTAGAGGTACGCCGTCAGCTGGAGATTACCATCAGTTCCGCCGTGCCCGTGTCGTAATGGAGCACGTAATTGGCGGGTTTCGCGCACAGGGTATGCCGCAGGCGCCACTAGCGGGGCGAGCAATACCTCACCACACCGGCGTCGGCTCGGTTGGACAAATGAGGTGCGCCCACCATGAAGCGTGCCGACGTAATCACCTCAGAAGCAGGCGCGACTTCATTGTCCGAATGCATGGGTATTCGTCGCCAAGCGCGCCAGCCGAAGATCAGCCAATGGACGCTGACTGCGCTGCTCGCGATATCCGGTTAAACGTACTCAGCAGCGCTTGTCCGTATCCATCAGCTCTGGCACTCGCGTGCATTGTACAGTGGTTATCTGCGCACCCGTTTTCATCGGGGTAGGTCGCGGTGAGATCAAGGTCACGCCAACTGTACGATGTGCGAACGGGTGTCCGTGCACGGGTGACTGGGAGAGCATTAGTGCTGCTGGTGGTATCGTGGTACCGCATTGTTGGTGGCCGCAGGGATGACGTTGTCAACCACCTCCGCACAGGGATGTTAGAGTGGGCCCACCAGCTTTATCACAGGGCAGACATTCATTATCATTTGACAGGTTTTTTCTCCGATTGCTATTTGATATCATTTCTATATTTTGACATGATGTTTTTATATTTACGTTTTTATCATTTTTATATTTTCTCAGATTTTTATTTTTATATCACAAGCTTCTACTAAGACCCTACAAACCGTTTATAACACTGGTGCAATAAAGGCATCTTATTAAGCCTCCCATGATACCTGGCTCCATGATACCTCCCGCATTTTGTGGGAGGTATCATGTTTTGTGCGCACGAGATAGCTTTCTGTAATTTCTTACTTCTGCCATTTCCATCACTAATAATGCTCACATGACTCTTTTAGCCTGCGATAATGTAGTAGATTGCAGATGGTTGTAATGGACCTTTTCACACCTTATTGGTCGGTCAAGTATAAATAGCGGAAGGGAAAAACATGATTCTTAAGAAATCACTTGCTGGAATGCAGCACACTTTTCGCACAATTATTGTTTGATCTCATAGAGATCATTCAATGGAAAAAGCGTTAAAAATTACGTTTGGCGGAGTACGTCACAATTCTACGCAAGTAATTCGGCTAAACAACAGCGCCAAAAAAATGCAGTTTTCAGATTATGACATGCCTCCAGGCATGCTCCAAATTGCTCGGAACATAATATTCACATACAAAGTATGGACGCATTGCACATATGGTGAACATAAGTGATACATAGGTGAAGTAGACACTCAGATATGTGGTTACTTAACTTGTTGCTTTCTACCTACCTGCCTACCTACCTGCAAGCGTACAGCATGGGCATGATATGAAGCATACTCTGGCTGCATGACCGATGTAGTTGATGCGTCCCTAAACTCCCCCTATGAAGCATACTCGTTTGGACATTGAACATGATGACAAGGTACGTACCAAATTTGATGGATAACTAAAATAAACCACAATATCTATAGCATGAAATATCAACCAGCGGCATAACCTAACCAAGCTTAACTTCATCTTACCAGCTAAGCAATGGACTATTGTGTGGTCGTTCTGATGAATAGCTAATGGTAATCCTAGAAAGGGTCTGTTGGGTCAGACTGCAAAGCCAACCAATCATTTACCATACGCAATTAGTACCTATTGAATTACAGTGGATGGCGCCATTAGCCGTGAATGTGCATAAAGTGCGTTGTGAACCACCCAGTAAACAAAATTGCAGTGGATGCGTCTTCATGTGAATGTATTTTATTTCATGCATCAGCATGATTCTGGTGTTTGTTGAGGTATTTTGGTGCAGAAGTTGTTTGTGTCTGTGTGCCAGATCAGGCATGCTGTTTACCTGACATATATTTACAGCGACGCATGACCCCGAAAGCTGAATTGTGGCGAACAACTGGGTGAGAATTAAGAAAGCTTGGCAGTGACTGTGAAATTAATGCTACTCCCCTCATCTTTACTCGGCAAAGTGGTTAAAACAAAACATATCTGAGAAGCAAAATCTATCTTCCTTCACATTATTGTGAAAGGAATTCCATTCAGATCCGTAAAAGTGACTATAAAAACATACATGTTCACTTAGGTGTTCTTTTTTTTAATTTCCATGCCATGACCTTTTTTTGCTGCTACTATGTTGGGCTCTTGTAAGTTATCGCATTTTAGATTTGGTGTTACTGTGCATTTGTTTGTTGCTCTCTAATTCGTTCCCATTCTCGTTTGCTTTTTGCCCAATACTTTGTGCGTCAGTTGCTTGATTCGCAAGACCGCCATTGATAGCATTGCATTTGCTTTTTTCAGCTAAGAAGGTCACGGTTTTGCCTTCCGAATTATCAAATATTTGACAAAGCATTGCAGTTCAGCTGGTGGCTGGTTCATGACACTGGGTTTAAAAACCTGAAGTGTAGCACACCAGACCACTGAGTGACGCCTGTTAGGGGCATGCAATTGCACCCATCAAGCTAACGGCACTCTACCTGAGTGGGTGTCGAGAGCTCTGAGCTGGGCTCACGCGCAGTGAAACTGTAGTCAGCTGGTCTGAAAAGAAAACAAACGCCATGTGAGTGGTGTGGGAGTGGAGATTCGATTGGCGAACAGCTGTGCTGGTCAGTGTTCGGCGGTGGTGATGGCCAGTTGAGTTGCCTGTCTCAGCTGCTGGGCACGTTGTAGTACACCACTGTTTGTGACGCTCGACTCGGACATCCCGACACGGGGGTTGGAGTCGAGGTAGAAAGGTGGAGTACTGGATGTAGAAAGGTGATGATTTTCGGCTACTCAATCCGGAGAGGATAATTATATTCCTGCTAGTCATGTCAGAAATTGCTTCAGTGCATTCCAGTGAGTTTAGCCACTTTTATCAAACAACAGGAATTTCGCGGTATTTATCAAACAGCGTGATTCAACCTTACGATAGTGATTTATATGTTCGTGGTGTTATTTTTTAGGGAATGAACAGGCTACAGCAACACATTTTGTTGTCCCTCGGTCATTTTCTGCATCCACAAATATCGAGCCCTAAGCAGGGGCGTCGCCACCGGAGGGGGGGGGAGCAGGAGAAATTGCCCCCTGCTGTGAGACTGGGGGGCGCCGCCCCCTGAAATTTTAGGAGGCCCCCAGGACGAAAAGGAGGCCCTCAGGACGAAAAAGAGGCCCCCAGGACGAAAAGAAGGTACCTCAGGACGACAAGAAGGCCCCAGGACGAAAAGGAGGCCCAGAGGACGAAAAGGAGGCCCCAGGACGAAAGGGAGGCCCTCCAGGACGAAAAGGAGGCCCTCCAGGATGAAAAGGAGGCCCTCAGGGCGAAAAAGAGGCCCTCAGGATGAAAAGGATGCCCCCAGGACGAACAGGAGGCCCCCGGGACGAAAAGGAGGCCCCCAAGACGAAAAAAGATTCTAAAAATTAGGGGCCTCCAGGAGAAGGCCCATAATTTGAAAAAGAAGTGACCTAGGGGAGGGTAGGAGGCCCCAGAACTCAAGAAAGTGCCAAAAATTGGCACGCAGGACCCCAACATTGCAAAGGAGTCTCAATATGGGAAGGGAGGCCCAATAAAATAAGAGGAGGCCCTAAGCCGGAAAAGAAAGCCAGTGGATATGAGATGAGGTTTCGGAGCAGGGACGTCGCTACCGGTGTGGGGGCAGCGGGGAAAATTGTCTCCACTCCTTGCCTTGAGACTTGGGGGTGGGGTCGCACCGTGGAATTTGAGGAGACCACTATCCGGAAAGGCATAAAACAAAAAGGTGAGCATGGAGCCCGACGGGACAGAAGATGATGCTGTCAAGGTGGATCCAAGATTGATAACGAGGCCCCCAGGAAATATAATCAGGTTCCCACAAGAGACATCAAACAGAAATTGTGAGGAGGCCCCTAGGATGGAAAGGAGCTCCCCCTCCCCAGGACGAAAAAGAGACCTCCAGGACGAAAAGGATGCCACCGAGACGGGCAAGATTCCACCCAGGGTTGCACGAGAAGGCTTCCGATGGGTGGCAAGATATTCTTAATTTTGAAAACGAGGTCCCAAAATGGAACGGAAGTACCCTACAATAGAAAATAATGACAAGAGATATTTCTCCGGACGCAAAGGGCCCCAATATGGGTAAGAAGGTCCCCCTAGGAAAGAAAGAAGGCCACTGAGGCCAGCCAGATGAGGCCCACATTTTAGAAGACGAGAACCCTAGAAGAGAAGATTTAAGACTAGGATGCAAAAACAACCTGCTAAGAGAATAATGAGGCTCCAAACACAGATGGGGAGGCCTCCAAGACGTGAAGAGTCCCATAATTTTAAAAAGGAGTCACCTAGGAGAGGGTAGGAAGCCCCAGAAATCAACAGAGGGCCAAAAATTGGCACGGAGGCCCCCATAATTGCAAAGGAGGCCCCAATAGGGTAAGGGAGGCCCCAGAAAGTGAGAGGAGGCCCTATGACGGAAAAGAAAGCCAATGCATATGAGATGAGGTTTCGGAGACGCAAAAATAGGCACCAAAACGAGTAAGGTTACACCAATATAGCAAAGGATGATCCAGAGACATGGCAGGAGGCACCTAATTCGGAAAAGGACGACACAAGGTTGTAAATAAGACCCCATGATGAACGAGGAGGCCCTAAAATTGGAGAGAAAGGCCATTGAATAAGAAAGGTAGCCCCCAGGCGGAAAAGAAGGCTCGCAGATGTCCAAAAAGGTCCCCGGGAAATAACAAGGCCACTGAGACAAGAAAGGTTGTATATAATTTGGTAAAGGAGGAACCTGGGAGAGAAGAGGAATTCACCAGGAGATGGGATGGGTTAGATGGGATGGGATGGGATGGGATGCCCTTAGGATGGGCCAAGTTAGAATCAAAACGCAGAGCAAGAGGTCCCCAAGACGTGAGAGGAGGCCTCTAATTTGAAAAAAAGGACTCTAGAAGAGAATTAAGGGCCCTGCCGGCCTCGAGAGGAGTCCCCCAAAAAGGAGTAGGTCTACAGGACTGAATGAGGCCCCGAAGACCAGAAAGATTTCCAAGAAAATGAGGAGGCCCTTAAGATGGGAGTGGTAACAGGTATGAAGGAGTGTGAGGTTTCCAAAATTGAAGATTCCCTCAAGACTGGTAAGGCTTTGCCAGGATAAAGGAGGGAGCCCATACGAGGCGTGGCAGGAGGCCCCTAATTTTGCATATAATGCTCCTGGGACATGAGAGGAAGCCCCGTGCCATGGTAAATGGCCCCAGGATGCAAGAGAAGGCCTTTCAAGACGAGAGAGGAGGACAATGAATATGGAGGAGGATAGGACATAAGACGTTGAAAACCGGTAAAGAAGCTCCAGGAAATGGGACGAGATACTTATGACACAAGATGAGTCCTATAATTTGCAAGAAACCCCTAAGAGATGGTAAAAGTCGTGTTGGGGTGTTTCAAATTTACGACATGGACCAAAACAATCCGGCAGGGGACCTTGAAGTGTGAAAATCATGCTGAGCCTGGATGTACCAAAAATCTACGACCGTACCATGAACATATATATAGTGTAACGACGGGTCGTACCATTCCACAACAGTCTCATCGGGACCAAAACAAATGAAGTCAGAGCAACGAAAACACTCCGGACATGGGTCAAACTCTGAAAAACACTAACAAAAATACACAAAAAAGAACACAAAAGCACTCCAACTCTGGGGCCCAACAATGACGTCAAAAAACCTAAAACGTTTTAAACTCCAAAAAGTGCCGAGGCAGCTAAAGCTCGCGCTAGGAATCCAAGCAAATGACGTCGGAACCCAAAAGATCACATTGGACTATATATAAAAAATCGCGTCACAGCCCTTGAAAATCACCCTGGAGGCCCAGAAGGGCGCGCCGGGCCCAAAAAGTTGCAGCTGCTCCAAAAATCAATTCTTAACCGGAATGGCACTCTGGGACAAAATTATACTCCTCCAGTGACCGCAGTGGGATATCAAAGGGGCAAATGCCCCCTCTATCATGAGAGGCATAAGCTCCCAAGAATCGTGCCGTGGCTTCAAAACTCGCGCTACGGCCACCAAAATTCGCGTCGGTCCACCAGAATTCGCGCAGGGATCTCTAAATTAATACTTCGGGCCCCCGAAAATTCGTTCCGACGCTCGAAAACTTGCAATGGGAACCGCCAAAATCGCGTTGGGGAAACAGCTAAGTACAACGCTTCCCACAAACTCAAATCTGTTCCCAAAATGTCGCGCTCGGGACCCACAATTCCCATCGGTAGTCCCGTCGAAGCTCCACAAAATTGGCGTTTAGGCCCATACGTAAGAACAGTGTGACCACAAAAGCGAAGTCGGTATCCGAAAAAAAATCAAGCAGGAGCCTTCCAAAATAAGAATGTATTTAACAAAATAAATGTCCTGTTCAAGAACATGGCTCTGGAGTGCCAAACATGCAACCAGATTCCTTCACAAATTGCGTATGGCACTGAAAAACATACCGTATCTAAAAAAAATTGAGGTGAGATGCAAAAACGTGGCGCCAGGGACTCGAAAAGTCAGGTCGAGATTCGAAATTTACAACAACAACACAAAAATCCACGAAAATCTCGTTGAGCCAAGAAATCTGGCGTTGGGTCCCCGGAACCACGCGCTTGGGCGCGATAAATCGCGATGGGACTAAGAAGCACCGCACCGAAGCCACAACATCGTACTGGACCACCACAAATGTGCGTAAGAAGCCCCCAAAAGCACAACAGGAACCTAAGAGCATAACGGGGCCGACAATACAACTGGCCCTCCAAAACCTACATAGTCCCCCAAAAAGCGACAGGGCTTTAACAGGTCTAGACATCTAAAAAATGCACAAGAAGCTCTTATGGCACACAGAGGTCATAAGGACGCGCCAGGGCCTGAAAAGAGGCTGGGGTCGCAAATGGCAACATGGTTCCAAAACGAACAAAAGCACCGGGCGTCAAATGAAGACATCGGGATCTTCTAAAACGCCCTGACACACAAAAAAAATCATCGGTGCCCAAAAAAGCAACAACACACTGAAACGAGGAGGGGTTTCGAAAATGTATTAGGCCGCTGCGCAGAAGGACGCAGCGGGTCCAACAAAGAACACTGAGGAAGGGCCTCGGTTCGACATGCATTCTGAGAGGATAGCAGCAAAGATATCAGGTGCGTCAAAGCTGAACGGAATCTGCACTTCATAACTACCAGAAAATGTGGGAAGTAGGAAATTAATGATCGGATTTAATTAGTCGACTTTTCGCAGTGAGCGCCCATACTAAGCATTGCAGCATGTCAAATATGGCGCAAGTTTATCATGTGACATTTATCATATCATGTTCGAAGTGATGGGCAATATATTTGAAATTCAAGTTAGGGGTTTAATACATTTTCTATACTCCTGCTCGTTTTAGGTTTTGCTGCTTTTTTTGCACCGAGTATATTTTTACGTGTCAGGGCGTTTTCGAAAATCCCGATGTGCTTATTTAACCCCTGGTCCTTTTGTTCGATTTGGAACCATTTTGACTTTTGTGGTTACAGTCACTTTTTTCAGACCCTTGTGCGTTAGCATGGTCCCTGCGTGCCCTGAGAGCTTCCAGTGTATTTTTTTTAGAGCTCCATGTATGTTTATTTAGGGATGCAACGCATGTTTTGAGGCCCTGTCGCGTTTTTGGAGATTGTGTGTTTCAGAGCGTCGGTTGTATTTTCGCCCCCCCCGTTGTGCTCTTGGGGTCCTGTTGTGTTTATTTGGGGCTTCGAACGCACATTTGTGGGCGTTCGGTTTTGGGGCTTTCGTGCGATTTTTCTGTGTCCCTGCCTGACTCCTCGCTCCCAGGCACGTGGTTCCGGTTACCCAACGCCGGTTTTCTGGGCTCAATGCTATTTTTGTGGATCTTTTCTGATTTTTTCTCTCTCAAAAGTCCGAATTCTGGCCCGACATTTCGAGACCCTGGCGCCATGTATTTGTATCCCATCTCGATTTTTCGAGATTCGGTATTTTTTTCGGCGGCGTACACAATTTGCGAAGGCATCTTGTAATATGTTCTGTGCTCCAGAGCCATTTTACCGACCCTGACATTTACTTTTGGGGAAGCCCTCTTTTTGTGCAGGGCTCCAGCATGACATTTTCGGATACCGATCCGGTTGTTGTGGTATGAGTGTAATTTCAGCGGTGTGAGTTCATTTATCAAGGGATACCAAAATACAACCGTAGAATTGGGTGGGAGAGTTAGGGTTGAAATCCGACGAATCAGGAAAAATACTGGTAGATTAGGCCCCTCCACAGGATAATTGAGTTGATCACCAATCATGTCATTTCGATAAGTCCCCTTTGACAAAATTGCGGTCGAAATTACAGGCGCGTGAATTAATTCGCGAAGAATTGGTTAGTTTAAATTGTTTGGCAGGTGCCTTGCAACCAGCACCAAATATTAGAAAAATTCGCAAATTCCTAAGATTCCAATCAGAAAACCAATGTAACCCACTTCTTGTTGTCATCTTCACGAAATTATCGTCCTAGGACAGAAGGCCCTAACACAACGGAGGCCCCTATTCTGGGAGCAGGAGGCCCCCTTTCGATCTTGCCCCTCTGGAAGAATTTCGTGGCGACGCCACTGGCCTTAAGAACTAGGTTTTGGCTTTAAACCAGCGTAGAATATCAAACTGGGCAGAGGACACCATTTGATCAATATGGAAATGCAGTCTTCATACGTAACTTCGAAATCGGAACAAGATGATTCTGAAATATTGCCATCGTTATACTTGGCGGGGCGGAGCTCCGCCAAAGTCGCGGGAATTTCTACCAGTTAGGTTCCACCGAAAACAAAACATTTTAACCCTATAGTGTATGCCCATTACATCCATTATTTACATAATGGCTCTTGGAAGACATGCTTGTAGGGAACTTTCCATTGGGATGAGAAACTTGTATTCTAACCTTCTCTCAGTCTACATCGCCATTTCTATGACAGCATAAATGACGAGCACGGCCACGTCGTGTTCACGGGCAACTCAAAATAGGACAAGTGATGTGACGTCATGGGCACCTCAGAATAGACCGACACGTGACGTGACGTCGTGTTCACCTCAGAGTGGACCGACACGTGACGTGACGTCGTGTTCACCTCAGAATTGACCACACTGACGCTTGACTCACATGTTAATCATCTGCGAATACTGGGATAATCTTAACCCGCACCGTCTCGGGGGTCTTCAACCACCCCCTGAGGTTTTTCGCGGATAGTGAAAGAACGGCGAGCGGCAGCGCGACAAAGTTTAGCGGACCTTTTCCCACATAAATTTGGCATGGTGTTAAAATTGTTTGAAGTCAGGTCATCTAAGGTCAACGAGTTAGCCTAGGTCCGGTGAGGTCACCTCCAAAAATGTTCAACCAGTGGTCACGCCTTAGCGGATACAGATATTGTAATGAAATTTTCAGCGTTTGCTTATCTTTTAGGATGCATCCAAACACAGGAGAGTAATTTGGCATTTTTCCGTTTTTGATAACTTATTAGTTTTGCATATTTGCCTATTAGAGTTCAAATAGAAGATCCTGGCTAAAGTAACCATTTTTTATTAGACCAAGACTTCGAACAACGTTTTTCGGCCCGCTCTACCCATTAGAGCAGGTAAATTAAAGAAAACTTGAAAACGCAAAATTGGAAAATTTGACAAATATAATTTTGCTTTTTGGGTGGCCAAAAATGTATGTTCCCGGTCGATTTCGCTGTCCTTTTTCGATTCCAAATATTATTCTTTCAAACATCCCCTAAAATGAACTCCCCAGGGCCAAAAACATGACGTAAGTCGTGAAAAACCAGACTCCCTAGTGACGTCACTTTTTTTGGGGGGGGAGGGGGGATCGGGCCCTACTTTACGAGCGCTTTCCAATGACACATCTTTCGTTTTCGTGCGACGCTTAGTTTGGATATTCCAGGGGGTCCTATCAACCCCCCCGAGACGGGGTGTGAGGATCTGATCGGAGAGAGAGGGGTGGGTTAACTTTGTTTTACAAAGATAGCTTACCGCCTGACACCATCTGTTGCATTGTATATTCGTTGGTCACATCCAATGTTGGGTATCGTGTTTCTGTGTGCTCTACACATGATCCGGCGGAGGTGATGTCGCAACGTACAGACATTCATCAACTTTTGTGCCCGAGCTGTATGTGAGAAGCGTAACCACGATCACATCTTTGAAGATTTGAAGCACCGGAAGTGGTTGAACTCTGAACAGACCGTCTTGTGTCACTGTCTCTACCCGATTAAAAGAGTACTAATGCCCAGTTATCCCTGCGACATCGCAGAACAGCTTACCTACGTATCTCTTCAATGCAGTGCGCGGTAACATGTCCTACTGCAGTCCATAGCGACCAAGTGCGAGAGCAAATATGGGTATCCGGAGGTGCTTCGGTTCCGCTGATTCCTACCCGTCCCACCGACTACCGCCCGAGCTTTGTAACATGAGCCGAATTGGTCTGTTCAAACTTGATCTGTTTGCCGTACGAACATGAGCCGCTTCATGGCTGAAACATGATCTTCGAGCATCTAAATGTTGGGCAGCAGTAATTTCGTGCCAGTATTTAAGCCTGTACAGCACATTCGATATGACCACAGTGGTTGAGGCTCCCTAAAGCCCTACTGACCAATGAACTAGCCAACTAATCCGCGCACAGCATATCAGCAACATAAGAGACGAAACTCATGGCAATGGACTTTAACATTTCATGTGCCTGGAATATTTTTGGTTTCTTCTATCCTGAGATTGACTAATTCATATATTATGACACCTAATCTCTCTCTCATTAGTTCTGAAATCTACCATCGCGACTATGGTGTTTGCCTGAAAGCATCTATAAATCGCCTAATATCGGCCAGGTTATTTTCGTGTGACAGACGTGTGCCCCTTCAGTGATGCTGATACTCACTGTAGGCTCTTGTCGCCACCGGACGATGCGATCGGTGAGAAGATGACCTCAAAGTTCACCTCCTGTCGGGGTGCTGGCGCAGTGATCGCTGGCGCTCTGAAGATATCCCGGAAGTTCTCGGAGTTGCCCTGCTTTACGATAGCCCCCTGCTTTCCGCCAAAGTTAACCTCAAACGAGTTGGGTAGGAAGACATGCGAATCACTGGTTTGACTTCCCGACAGGGCACCCTCGAAGGACAACTGTTGTGCCTCTTGTCCATCCCCGGTCCGCAGAGTACTTTCGAAGGAGACTTCCTGTGGCCTTTGCTGACCTCCACCCTGCAGTATGCTCTCGAATGAAACTTCCTGAGGTTCTTGTCGATCTCCACCCCGCAGTACGTTCTCGAAGGAAACTTCCTGGGGTTCTTGTCGATCTCCTCCACCTCGCAATACGCTCTCGAAGGAAATTTCCTGGGGTTCTTGTCGATCTTCACCCCGCAGTACGCCCTCGAAGGAAACTTCCTGAGGTTCTTGTCGATTTCCTCCACCTCGTAGTACGCTCTCGAAGGAGACCCGCTGCTGCTGCGTCGCCGTCACAGGTTGAACACCCGGTGCATCCCTCACGTCCAGTGTGGGCTCGGTGACGATGCTGCTGCTTGCCGGTGGCCCGTAGTCGGTGTGTACCGCTGTTCCGCTGACCTGACCACCCTGAGGAACCGTGGAGCCTGTCGAACCTGACGCAGCCAGCCCCAGTCCGGCCATACCTAGCACACTGCGGGCGGCCGGCGGCCCGTACCCACTCGGCGCCGGCTGAAGTACCGCACTCGAAGTGTGACTCGACGTGAGGCTGGTGAGCCGGCCCTGTGGAGCCACTACTGCCGCCGCCGCCTCGGCGGCAGACAGTACGCTGGAGCTGGAGTGAGGGCTATATCCGTCGAGAGGCTCAGTCTGCTGCGGTCGGCCGTCGCCGCCACCCTGAATGGTCACTGCTCCTGCCGAAAGAAGGCCTCGCAGGACGTCGCTCGCGCTCGGCGGCCCGTACCCCTGCGGGTGTTGTTTTGCTCCTGGAATTCCCTGCGTGGTTGTTAGCTGGCCCTGATGGGCCCTCACGGCTACCTTTGTCGGGAGAGGGCCTCGCAGGATGTCGTTCGCACCGAAGAAACCATACCCCTGCTGTTGTTGCTGTTGTTGCTGTTGCTGCTGCTGGTGCCTACTGCCTGAGGGCACCTGTGGGATCAGCTGCTGAGTTTGAGAGGTGCTGATGACGTCTTGGGGCCGCAGTGCACCATACTGCTGAGATCCAAGCCCAAACTGTGGCTGAACACCGTCCGAGCTCTGCACCTGCGACAGAGGGCGGGCCTGCCTCTCGCTCGTAATGCCGTGAAGCTGAGGGGCGCTGTCTTCCCCCTGAGGTATGACCGACTGTCCTCGCGCTACCTGCACCACATTCGGACGGATCGCAGCCTGTGGAGATGCGCCGTGGCCCTGCTGAGGCCTGGCCGACAACACTGGAGCGAAGCCGTGCTGGATGGCAGGCTGGAAGGCGGGCTGGGAGGCGGGCTGAGTGGGTGATTGGCTCTGCTGCGGCTGGGGAGCCGCTTGTGGTGATTCATACGTCTGCTGCGGTTGGCTGCCGAGCTGCTTCGGCTGCCTCAGCGGCTCCCCAGTTGGTGCGAGGATAGGAACCCATTCGACCTCATCGCACACGTCGCACGCCGCCAAAAAGTCGATGCCACGCCCCTGGTGTGCCAACCCTCCGCTTCTGCCGCCACTACTCCCGTAACCTCCGCTTCCTCCGTGGGCTCCGTCTCCGCCATGGCTCTCTTCACGACCGCCTCCATGACCTCCACCCGCCGTGTGGCCAGCCGGGCCGAAGGCGACAGCGCGCGGCGTGCCATATCCGATCAATGGTGGCGCCGCACGTACTGCCGACTGGGACCTGAGGAGGATGGGCCGCGGGTAGGGCAGAGAGCTGGCTGGGGGCACCACTGGGCGCCCTCCACGATCGTAACCTCGACTGCGTTGCCGACCCAGTCCGAGCAGCTGCAGCAGATCGTGCCGCTGCCGCCCGTGTTCGGCGCCTGCTGTCTCGAGCAGCGTAGCCGCCGTCAGCAGACACACCTGGCGTCAGGGCAGAAGCACGGTGACGTCACGGACATAGTGGTGTGCTTAAGCGACGATCAGGAAGGGGCGAGGAGAGTAGGGGATGGTGCTGACGGTTATGACGATATATGACACTGATCGACACTGTTACCTCATGTTATGGAAAATCCGTGGCGGAGCTCTTAGTTCGGGGTATAGACAAGGTCACGGGTAACACAGTTCCAGGAAGTAATATCATGCAATCTGATCTGGTGGTCGGGTTTTCATGTTCACAATAGGACCGCACTCTTGAGAGGAGTTAATGCTGTCGACCTCTCTGCTAACTATGCCACTATGGTAAAGAGGATGTGGTGGTCGTAGCCGGAGCGAGGAGTGGTCGATGGGAACAAGCTGTGGTGGATGTTGCGGTAGTCGTGAGAGCATGTTGTGGTGGCTGTTGTGGTAGTTGTGAGAGCATGTTGTGGTGGCTGTTGTGGTAGTTGTGAGAGCATGTTGTGATGGCTGTTGTGGTAGTTGTGAGAGCATGTTGTGATGGCTGTTGTGGTAGTTGTGAGAGCATGTTGTGGTGGCTGTTGTGGTAGTCGTGAGAGCATGTTGTGGTGGCTTTTGTAGTAGTTGTGAGAGCATGTTGTGGTGGCTGTTGCGTTAGTTGTGAGAGCATGTTGTGGTGGCTGTTGTGGTAGTCGTGAGAGCATGTTGTGGTGGCTTTTGTAGTAGTTGTGATATTTGTTATCGTGGTAGTTGTGAGTGTATGTTGTGGTGGTAATTCAGGTTAAAGCTGCGCCGCTCACGCCTTAGTTGGGACGACAAACATGAGATGAAATGGAGCAGTGAGACCCGCGACTTGTTGGGAGCTCCAAGCTGTTTGACTGTGGACATTGCATAGCAAATTATTTCGCAACTTTACCAGCATCGATAATCATTCATGTTTCACCACAGTAGCCCTTTCACTTTTCGGACCGCGTTGGCAACAAAAACAGCGACAGACTTTGGGACATGCATATGAGGAGAGCGAAAACACCAACCATTTTGCACCAAGCACAATCGCGCAGACAAGGTGTGAAAAACGGCGAACTGTCCCTCGCGTGAAGCAATGTTGTTTTCTTTTTCCGACAGTGATTCGCTCGGCATCAAACATTGCTCTCTCCTCTTCGCAGCTGGCGTGCCTCTCCCTTACGGAAACACCTGGCACTGCAGCTGCACATGACTCATCTTGTGTGTTCCTCCATCCCCAACGGGCCCCCTCAACAGAAAATGTGACCACTCATTCCATGCATCGAACAGTGCTATTCGTTTGCGAATATGCTGGTGATTTGACTTTTCATCTAATTGGATACCTTTCTATCACGTGAAACAGGGGAAAGTAAAACCTGGGTGAGATATGGATCTGAAGTCAGCTGACATTCATCACTCATGTAGCAGGTACTATGACCCAAATTCGTCGTAATTCAGAACTGACCCAGTTTCACCAGCATAGCAACTTTTTGAAGATACAAATCACAGCACAGGATTACTTTAGATGAGCACGGACGATGCACCAAATGTCCCATGCCTAGGACTGATATCGGTGTGCGACATGCCAACTTTACGAGCCGGTTCCAGCATTCCTTGTGTTAGCCATTCTGAGCGCGTTCGACTCATTTCCTATTTCGCATGCGCAGCATGCTTCAGCAATGTCGCCGCCGTCTCTTCCACTATGCAATATGGCGTGGAACTCAGATTTTCTTTTGCTGTGCTTTTGATTTGCCTTTACCTTATTCTTCACCAAAATGTGGTGGTCAATGTGCCAAAACAACACAATATTAGTGCAAACAGCACGACGTTAGTGCAATCAGCACAATGTTAGTGCAAACAACAAAACATTCGGGTAAATAACAACGTTAGTGCAATCAACACTACATCAGTGCACACAACTGGCAGCGGCGTCTATTACGCTGTTTATGATGCATTTCTCGGCTCGGTCCGGTACCGAGCCGAGATCAGGCGACGCTAGTAACGTCAAAAATGGGGTGCTGATGAAATATAAAATAGCGTTTAGCTACATATAAATGATTTTTTTCAAGTTTACCTAGGTGCAAGAAACATATCTTTAATAATATTGTCCATCATCCTGTTAACAACACGCATTTATGTTCAAAAATACGGATAATTAAAACCGCATCCGCCTATTTGCCAGATGCGTGGAAGCTTTCCGCCATATTCCATACAATTCTCGGCTCGGTCCGGTACCGAGCCGAGATCAGGCGACGCTAGTAACGTCAAAAATGGGGTGCTGATAAAATATAAAATAGCGTTTAGCTAGATATAAATGTTTTTTCCAGGTTTAAGTAGGTGTAACAGGTATATATTTAACAATATTGTCCATTGTACTGTTAGCAACACACATTTATGTCAGAAAATACGGACAATTAAAACCGCATCCGCCTATTTGCCAGATGCGTGGAAGCTTTCCGAGATTTTTCGTAAGTCCCGGTCCTCCCTCAGGGCCGAGAAATGCTTTGACCAATCACAGGTCAGCTGGTTTGTCCATGCAGGGCCGACGCACAAACGGCGAAGGAACTGCTGATTATCTGTAAGTAAAAGTGAAATAAACAGAGAATCTGATCATTTATTAAATTAATGTTACATTATTTAGATAGAAATAGTCGGAAGCTATCATTGTATAACTCATATGATAGGTTTTATTTCTTTTGGAGCCTCTGAAGACTGCAAGAACGATGTAGTTAGGACTATTCAAATCGCCAATTTAGGTTTTAGACGAAGACATAAAATATTAAAGACGTAAAGACATAAAAGATTAGTGCAACTATGAGCCACAAGGGCCCTTCTTGGTTGCACTTTGTACACTGAAGCAGTTGCCCACCAAATCTGTCAATCAGCCCTCCCTGTAATACTGAAAAGCAAGCCCTCTATTCTTATAATGATTGTCTATGCTGTTTTTAAAGATGTTCAATGTGCTGCTACTGACGATGTTTTCTGGTAGCTGGTTCCAGTGTTCCACTACCCTGTTGGTGAAGAAAGTTTCCCTTAACCTTGTTCTGCTGTGGTTAACTTTAATTTTGAATTTATGACCTCTAATTGCATCATTTCTGTTAAATTCAAAGATTTCCCCAAGGTATCCCCTATCCAGACCATTGACAAACTTAAAGACCTTGATGAGATCTCCTCTCAGCCTTCTATATCTAAGTGAAAACATTCAATTTCTTCAATCTTTCCTCATATGCCAGGTTGCTTATGCCATTAACCATTTTTGTAGCCCTCTTTTGTACTCTCTCTAAAAGCCAACAATCTTTTTCATAGCTAGGAGACCAAGCTTGGATGCAGTATTCAAAATGTGGCCTGACATATGCACAGTAAAGCTTCCTGGTCACTTCCTCACTTCTGTATGATACATTCCTATTTATTGTCCCGAGCATTCTCAGTGCCTTCTTCCTGGCTTCCTTGGTCTGTTCTGATGCCCCCAGTTTTGTGTTTAGAATAACACCTAAATCCTTCTCCTGTTGAGCCACTGATAGCACTTGGCCACCCATCAAGTATGGAGCCTTCATATGCTGCTTACCTACATGCATGTTTTTGCACTTATCAAAATTTCATTTGCCATTCTTCGGACCACTTCACAAGTTCGTCTAAGTCTTTTTGCAGTGAGATGTGCTCATCCTGACCCGTTATTGCCCTACAGACCTTCAAATCATCAGCAAATTTCAAAACTTTACTGCTTAGGCCACTTTCAATGTTATTTACAAATATAATGAACAGTAATGGCCCTAGTACTGACCCCTGGGGGACTCCACTAAGAACATTTTGCCATGATGACTTTGTACCATTGCACTATGCACTATTAGTGCAACTATGAGCCACAAGGGCCCTTCTTGATTGCACTCTGTACACTCAACCAGTTGCCCACCAAATCTGTCGATCAGCCCTCCCTGTCATACTGAAAAGCAAGCCCTCTATTCCTATAATGATTGTTTATGCTGTTTTTAAAGATGTTCAATGTGCTGCTTCTGATGATGGTTTCTGGGAGCTGGTTTCAGTGTTCTACTACCCTGTTGGTGAAGAAAAATTGTCTTAACCTTGTTCTGCTATGCTTAACTTTAATTTTGAATTGATGACCTCTAATGCATCATTTCTGTTAAATTCAAACATTTCCCCAAGATATCCCTTCTTCAGACCATGGAAAAATTTATAGACCTTGATGAGATCTCTTCTCAGCTGAGTGGGATTAAGGCACTTCTTAAGAGATTTCACCTCTTCAAACATTTTTGCACTCTGGGTTCATACTGGATAAAATGGGCTGCACATGTACTCTGAGTCAGAGTTTGTGTCAGAGTCTCTGACACAAACATGCAGAAGGAACAAAAATACCACTAAGAAAACTAGTACAAGATTGAAGTAAACATCCACCAAACATGTTACTCTACTTAGGATTGACAAATAAAGTAGCCACTTTTTGTACCATCAAGCACAGAGACAACATCCGAACACATACCACACCAAACCACAACCAACAGAAATGCTTTCAACAACATGCCAAACCTTGTGCCTGCACACTGAACAGTGGCCTCTGGTTTCTACAAATTTGGCTGATGCATCTCCATACACCTGCTTTTGAGCCACCCTATACTCGTAATGGGAAAAGCTGACAGTTTTAAGACACATCTTCTGGGTCCAGGAGGTCGCCAATTGAAATTTGCTTTGTTAGCATTTTCTGTTCTGAAAACTGCCCTTTAACCAATTGATGCAAGGTATTCTTTAAATGATATCATAAACATTAGCAACTTTGAACACATGTTTAACAGTGCCATACTGCAAACACAAAACCTTGACTGAACCTTTGCTTTGCACACTGCCATCAATTCTGACCGTTGTGTTTGAGGTAGTGGTGTTGGGTCAGTGATCCATATCAGCAGGGAATTGTCTGTGTATGAAGAGGACCTGTTCTTACACCAGTTTGTATCGGAACCTACCAGGCATGGTTCATTCTTGGACCTTGCATTCTCAGATTTAAGTGACTTGGTTCAAGACTTGACTGTAGGCGAAACTCTGGGGGAAGAAGTGACCATAACATAGTTAGATTCAAGGAACATGCAGGGGAAAATATCAAGGATAATTGGGTAAAGGTTCCAAATTTCAACAGAGCAGTGGTGGTGACTGGTCTCAGAAGCCTGAAAATGGTATGTGTGAACTTCACTAACCCCATAGACAAAGAATTGGAAGAACTATTTGATGGGACCTTCATATTTTGGGAGGTACAGATCCATTGCTTATGAATACTTTTTGTCATCTTTTTGTCATGGATATGCTAAACATGGCAGGAAATGTCAAATGATAGGCAATGTTTACCTTTCAGCCAACACCTACTGCCAAGTCTAGTGGTTTGTAGAGAGGTGTGCAGTGTGGAATAATGACATCACAGGAGTCAGGGAAGTGATATCACGGGATTCAGGTGTCAATGACTGGTTTGGTTAGGTAAGGTTAGGTTACAACCTATCCTAACCTAACCTGACCTTACCTAACCTAACCAGTTGTTGACACCCGACTCATGTGATGTCACTGTTCTCCACTGTATGCCTCTTTACAAATCACTAGCCATTTGCAGTGTATCACTGGCTTTGACAGATGGCAGTATGAAGACAGTATTCACCAACATGGTAGTAAAAAACTGGAACCAGCTGCCAGAAACCATTGTCAGTAGCAGCACATTGAACACCTTTAAAACAACATAGACAATGATTATAAGAATAGTGGGCTTGCTTTTCAGTATTCCATGCAGGGCTGGTCGACAGATTTGGTGGGCAACTGGTTGAGTGTACAGAGTGCAACCAAGAAGGGCCCTTGTGGCTCATAGTTGCACTAATCTGTGATGTCTTTATGTCAAAACAATGAATAAGGTAAAGGCGTAATTACAACATTGGCTTTAATGCAAGCTGGTGGGACACAAAACATTCGAAATGACACTAATTTCATGACAAATGTTTACATCCTATTGTACTCATTTTGACATCACACACCTAACAAAAACCCAGTAGTTTAACACTACATCACCTCCTTCAAAATATCCCTGGTTCACAATATACTATGAGTGATGTCACCAACAGTTGACTAGCAGTCAACTGACATTGACAATGATTGTGAGAGGCAATACTTGAAGATTACCAGTAGGTACTATGCCCATTAGTTTGGAATTCAGAATTCAATATTGGAGGACCTGAAGGCCATCCAATGTGAATAATCTTCATCTGTCTTCCCAAGGAGTTCTTGAGGACTCCTTGGGAAGTCCTTCTCCTGCTGATTCACTGATGGTACTTCACAAGTTCATCTAAGCCTTTCTGCAGCGAGATATGCTCATTGTGTCCGGTTTTTGCCCTAAAGACTCACCTTAACGAGTACCACATCACACCAGTTATATATTATGTGAAATAGGGTGGAATACAACCTTAACTTAATGAACACATCTGACCCTACAACATCAACTATCCTTACTATGAGCAGGCAGGGCAACTTCCCCGGTCCTGCCCATCAGCTCTGTTTTAACGGGGTAGCCGTGGAGGTTGAAGGTAAAGGTAATTGGAGGTTGGAGGTAATCCTGGAGGTTGAGCCCCCCCCCGTCGCACGGTGCCAGTTGTGACGGGGGACCAACACACCTCTTTGGTCCTGATATCCCGGAGGGACGGGCGGGCTCGTGTGGCCTCACGCGGGCCAAGTGGCTAGTCGCCTCGGGCCGGGGACCTGGGATTCTTCCCAGTGTCTGCCGGCCCGGCCGGCTGTGGTCAAGGAGTGGGCGGTGCTGGATCTCGGTCGGGGTGGCGAGTCTCTCTCTCTCCCGGCCGGGCGAAGGCGCCGCCTGCACCGTATAGCTCCTCGGGCGCCTGGCGACCTCCAGTACGCGGGACCCAGGCGTCCCCTCAGTGGGGCCCTATGCGGAGGGGTGCCCGAGGAGCCGAACACCAAGACGCATCGCATGGCGTCTTAAAAAAAACCTCCTGGTCCCTCACGTAGGGCCCAGACCATCGCCCAACCCATCGCAAGTGGGAGCGTGTGTAACCAGGAAAGTCACGGGAGAAATATTTATCATGTTCCTCGCATACTCATCTTCCGAGGACTGACCAAAAATATTTCATCATTGTCCCCTTTCCAGAGGCGAGACGGACGCAACAGATTTGGGAGTATCACCCGTTGCGAGAAGTTAAAGGATGGTGCTATTGAAGTAGAGTTTGCACAAGTAGGAGAAGCACAGAACGCACTGGAAATGACCGAGTTCGTATATAGTGTGCGGAAAGGTGACAGGAAAGTCGACGGGAGCATCCAGATGAGGATCGAACCACAAAACCAAAAATGCATCGCGCGGAATCATCAATTGTTACGATCTCAAGGATGCACCGGAGGAAGAGATAGTAGATGGGCTATCTGAGTTCGGCTTGATAGGAGCCAGAAAAATGAAGACAAGACGAGGTGCAGAGCTGATCGCCACAAACAATGTAATACTGACTTTCGATTCAACTGACTTGCTCTCTGAGATCCGAGTGGGTTACATCCGGGTCAAGGTACGACCTTTTCTTCCAAACCTATTGCGTTGTTTTAAACGTCAGAAATATGGGCACACCAACCAATACTGTAGAAATCGTGCTGTGTGTAGCAAGTGTGCCTCCCTAGACCACAGTAGCGACCAATGTACCTCAGAAGTGCCATTCTGCGTCAACTGCGGCAGAGGACAGGATCCCCACACATCGTTCGACCGCGCCTGCCCTAGCTACTCCAAAGAGAAGGAAATTATGTCGATCAACCACAATGAAAAGGTAAGGTTTCGCGAAGCCTGGGATCTTTACGATCACACACACCCGAGAATATCGTACTCAACAAAAGCTAAAAATGTCACTTCGGTTCCACGGCGAGTATAGACAGCTGAAGCAAACTATAACTCGTTGCAGCACTACGTGAGGTTCTTTGCTCCTTCGGTTTACTCGTCGCCCTGTCCACAAGGCATGGGACCGAGGTTCCACCGCCCACGAGTGACGTTGTTCGACCACCGGAGGCCCCCTTCCAACCAACACCCGAAGATGGTGCGTGGACGCTGGTACAACGGTCAAAGAGGTCTCCTCGATCCTTTCCGCCCAATCCTAGCCTCTATCCTATCATATCCCAATCCCAATCCTAGTCCAGTTTGAAATCCCCACCTCCCATCCCCCATCCGCCCTCCAACCCACCCTCTCCTCCCTCACGCCCCACCACCACCTGCAAACCTAGCCTCTCTACCTCCTCCCTACCTGACACTCCCCTTCCCTCAGTCATATCCGCCGATGCCCAATCCATTTCCAACCTTTCTACACTCGCATCCGCCTCAAATCAGACATCCTCACGTACCACAGCACCACCAATTGCACAAAAATCCTTATCATCCACATCCATGCCTCCTACCTCCAACACAGCCATTACCAACACGTCCTCTTGCCAGCCCTCAGCATCCAAGCTCACCTCCCGCTCGCTCCCCCTGATCTCCCTACACTCCATGGCAGCCGCACCCGTGACCCGACCAACCGGAGTCGCGGCACACCCTGGAGCTCCTGATCTGGGCGCACGGGGACGGACAACCCGACATGATTCCGCTCATTCGAGTCCGGAATCCAGAAGCCCACGTCCAACCGCAACCCCTTCACCGTCACCACCGGTCTCAACCGTGATGGGGCCGCCTGTCACCCCTCCCCCACGTCGAGCTAGTCACCCCCGATCTGCCCCCAGCTTCGAATCGCATGACGAAGCGAGCTCTCCCAGGGGCGGTGTCTCCTCCCGAGATCGGCAGTCCCGGTCACGGCCGCGTAGCCAAGCGCCTGAAGAAGTGAGGTCGGGAACGGAGAACACCTAACTCGTCCTTGTCTCCATTTTTTTAGCTCACAACTCACTTTTATATATTTGGCGTATGAGTTTTATTCTGCAATGGAATTGCAGAGGTTTGAGAACCAGCCTCAACGATCTCCAAACTATTCTGCACTCACGAGTACCGCTGGCGGTTTGTTTCCAAGAGGAATTGACATGAGGAGAAAGGCTTTCTCCTCATGCACATTTCCACCTGAAAGACTACACTGTGTTGCGTAAGGATATTTCCTCTCGCACTGTGGCGCACGGCGGAGTCCTCATAGCCGTGCACAACTCTGATCACTCCCTTTCACGAAATATCTATCTCTTCGAATATCCAGTGTGTTGCTGCTCGTATAAAAATATCCCGCCATGCCGTTACCATATGCAGCATATATTTACCGCCGGGAGAGACCTTTCCACTTGCTGAGCTGTCTCAAATGGTGGGGCATCTCACACTACCGGTGATGGTGTGCCGAGATTTTAACGCGCATCACCCTCTCTGGGGTTCAAACATGGTGACGAGCCGTGGACATGATATGGAGCGGTTCGTACGAGACTTCCCACTCTGCGTCCTTAACACAGGAAAGCCAACACATTTTACATTGCCCACAGGACAAACCTTTGTGGTGGATCTCACCCTCTGCAGCCCAGAAGTGGCACCGTTTTTACAATGGACCGTGGATGGCGACCCGTGCAACAGTGACCACTTCCCTGTTTGGTCTCGTTTTGTTCACCGTGTTCTTGTAAGCCGACGACCCCCCAGATATATATTTAACAAAGCCGCCTGGGATTCTTTCCAAGCAAGTCTTGGGTGTACACTACGCGGCCACTCCGACGAATCTGCTATATCCGTGGAGACGTTCACGGCGGATATTGTGCGGAGTGCTGAACGGCACAGACCTCGATCATCGGGAACATCAGTTCGCGTGCCCGTCCCATGGTGGTCGGAAAGGTGCCGAGAGGCCTTGATAGCCAAGAAGAGGGCGCTTCGTGTCTTTAATAGAAATAGCTGTACGCCAAACTTAATAGTTTTCCGCAAAGCGCGGGCAGTCGCCAGACGTACCATTGCCGAAGCAAAACGGGACTCGTGGAAAGCGTATGTCAACACTCTAAACCGTTCCACGTCATTGATATCTGTATGGTCCCGCATAAAATGTTTCTCCGGAGGTATACGCCACATCCACTCCCCACCCTGCACATGGCTGGCCGCATCATCGGAAGAAGTGGCCGACGAGATCGGACGAGCTCTATCAGCACGATCGAAATAAAGTAATATTGTGCGCTTCTCAAACTACAAGGCTCGTTGCGAGGCACGCACCATTGATTTTTCAACCACAAACCTCCTTGAATACAACGTTCCATTTTCTATTTCCGAACTGACTGCAGCTATCAGTACTCTGAAGAGTGTCGCAGAGAGTCCTGATACATTGCATAATGACATCATGAAACGTTTGTCTGCAAAAGCCTTATAAACACTCCTGAAGATACTGAATGACATGTGGACAGCCGGCACATTTCCATCTTCGTGGCGGAGGGCAGTTGTAGTGCCTATACGTAAGCCAAACAAAACAGGAACGGACCCAGTGCATTATCGCCCCATCTCGTTAACATGCTGCCTATGTAAGTTGTTTGAACAGATGGTGAATGTCAGACTAATATGGTGTTTAGAACACAACAATCTCCTCACTGGGATACATAGTGGGTTTCGAAAACACCGGGATCATTCGAAAAATCAGGGACTTTGTGGATAGGATTGAGTGAGTTTGGAGTGATTGTAAGTATTGCAATTATTCAGCAACTGTTCCTGACAATACAGAAATGCATTTGTTTAAAATGTATTGATGCAATTACAACGGGCGCAGCATTCGTTCTTTCAGTAAGTTCGCCTCCTGGATCCAACGTGGCAGAACCGGCTCACGATAATGTGACGGGCCCGATAATGTTACGAATGATAGCACACGCAAACACCATGGGTGGAATGAATATGAAGTGTTCAGATCTTTTGAGAAGGCGACGCCAGCGGGCCTTCAGGCGGCCGAATGCGTGCTTCACCACTACTCTTGCCGCTCCGAGGCATGCGTTGTAGAACCTCTACGTCTGGTCTATCTCCGAAGTACGATCGA
This sequence comes from Imbricaverruca yamaguchii, assembly GCA_034440575.1. Classification (NCBI taxonomy): domain Eukaryota; kingdom Metazoa; phylum Arthropoda; class Thecostraca; family Neoverrucidae; genus Imbricaverruca; species Imbricaverruca yamaguchii. The sequence goes on along the minus strand of JAOTOL010001267.1, from coordinate 15,406 downwards.
ATGATCCATTGTACGCCTTCGCCAACCATGGGAGAAGTGGATACGCCCCATCGCCGTCGATCACCAGGAGAACCTGCCGTCCACCGACGTGTACAGAACTGTAACAAGTGCAGTAAGTGATTCAATTGAATTATGCATCGACGGTGATATCTCCTGGCTTGAATGATTACAACTGAGGTTTTGCCAAGGACATTTGACATGATACTGCCATTTTTGAGTCAGGGTGAACATCACACAAAGCGTTCGCAAAAATATTTCGCGGTTGTTTTCAAAACGGAAACTAAAAGCTCTAGACAAATATTGATATATTCGATACCTTTCGATTTTTTATTTTTCTTCAATTTGTCTTTTTGTAATGGGTAGAGCGGACCGAAAAAAAACTTTCTTTGAACTGAACTTGCTCTCGTAAAAATGCTTACTTTAGCCAGAATCTTCGACTTTAGCTCTAATGGGAAAATGTGCAAACGTAAAAAGTAAACAAAAACAGGGAAAATCCTCTGGTGCGTTTTGTTTCGTCCATAAAGATGAGCAAACGCTGGGAGTTGTATTGAAATATATTTATCCCTTGAAGCGTGACGATTGGTTGAACTTTTCTGGGGGTGACCCAACTTGACCTTGACTAACTCATTGAATGGGTGCTGTATAACTTCTGCAGTTGATGTCCCACAAAACCCGAATAACAACAACAACGACTAACTCATTGACCCTAGATGACCTGACAGCAAAATTTTTACAAAACATGTCAAATTGATGTGAGAAAATGCATGCCGTATTTTGGCGCGCTGTAGCGCGCCGTTATTTCATTATACGCTGAAACCTTAGGGGGCGGATAATCCTCCAATACTGCGTTTAAGACGGCTAAGACGATTAAGGTTGATCATGTTATGTTGAGCTGTTTTGTTGACTATGCTTAATGACATTTTTTTCCAATGCAAACCTTGACATCCTATTGCACTTGTTTCAACATCTCACACATAACAAAACACTATGATCTGAACCCGCGCCGTCTCGGAGGGGGGTTCTTCAACCGCCCCCCCCCCCCTCAGATTTTTCGCGAATAGTGAAAGAACGGCGCGCAGCAGCGCGCCGAAGTTTTGCGTAACTTTTGCCACACCAATTTGGCATATTGTGTCAAAAGATTGACGTCAGGTCATCTATGGTCAATGAGTTAGTAGAGGTCAAGTTAGGTAACCTCCAAAAAAAATCAATATCGTCACGCTTTAACGGATACAGATATTTTAATGAAACTCTGCGTTTGCTTATCTTTAGGGATGCAACAAAGCTTACGATATAAATTTGTCGTTTTTTCCGTTTTTTTAAATTACTTATTAGTTTTGCTTTTTGTTATTAATATAATTATTAGTTTACTTATATGTTTGCCTATTATAGTGCAAATCGAAGGTCCTGGCTAAAGTAAGCATTTTATATTAGTGCGAGTTGACTTCAAACGTTTTTCAGTCCGCTCTATCCATCAGAAAGGGAAAATAGAAGAAGACTTGAAAACTCAAAATTTTCAATAAACAAAAAATTGGGTGGCCAGAATTGTATGGTCCAGGCTTACTTTGCCGTCCTTTTCTGCTTCCAAATATTTTGTTGTTTTTTCCTTCTCAAATATCCACCAAAATGAACTCCCCAGAGCCAAAAACATCATGTATCTCGTGAAATTATAAGCCCCCCTAGCGATGTCACTTGGGGGGGGGGGGGCGGTGTTGGACCCTACTCGTCGAGCGCTTTCTTATGACACCTCGTTTTCGTACGACGCTCAGTTTTGATACAAGAGGGCGTTCCTATCTCCCCTCCCCCCCGAGACAGGATGTGAGGATCTGACCGGAGAGAACACTGGCCCATTATGATCATTATTTATTAGTGCATATACGTATGCATACATAAACACACACACACATACACATATATATATATATATATATATATATAAATATTGGTAGTTTACTATCCTGCATAACCTCTGGCATTGCACACAATATGCATGGTGTGTAACCACATAATTCAACTCATGGTATCTTCCCTTTACCTCAGATGGACCCTTATGGCTGGTATTAATAGATCAAAATCACTTTATGACTTTTGGGCTTGAAATGAAAAGAACACACACACTTGGTCAAACATGCAAGAAATACTGTCCCCTTACCTCGAAGTTTTCTATCAACTCTTCCGGCTACTAAGTAACAATATATTCCAACCACACCGTGTTCCTTGACCTGCTTGGTCCTCACTCGTGCATCGCCCCGGTGCGGTGGTAAACAAATTATATTTGCTCCACCAGAGATGTTCACATCCAGGTATGCACCACTGCACCTACACGCGCGTAGGTGATACACATCAAGAACAAAACAACACTTGGACCAATATTTATAGACCCCCGTACTTCAACGGCCATATTTCACACTTCTTGTGAACTCGAAGCCAAAAACTAGCTGATGAATAGAGATCACCCACGAAATTGGGAACCTCCTACCACCCACACAAATGTGAACTATGGAAACAAAAGCACAATTGTATCTCCGTCGCCATTATTGCCTTCGATCATTTTTATACTATTTCTTACATACTATAATAATACCATAGAACTAGTACTTTTCTGGTAAGTACGAACCAGTATATCTCGGTCCCACCGGAGCCGAGATTGCGTCGTAAACAGCGTATATCACTGCCTTTCAAATGTGCGACGGAAATGTTGATCAGTGACAAGCACTGTGCACTGACAGTGAGAACACATACCAAATTGTGGGCACGCATCTGAGTGTAATGAAAATCTCCAACGTTAAATAAATTGCTTGAATTCCCCATTGCTTGCGATCGATTTGCATATCGCACTGCAGGGATCGGTGCCAAGTACCATTCGTTTGTGTCCGCTTCCATTGCAGATGCTGAAAGGCCGCGCTGCAATGTCGCTGCTCATGGCATATTAAGCAATGTTGTGGTCCACATTCAGTACAGCATTACCTGGACCTCATTCCCATTTACTCGCTCTCCACCGACAGAAGTACGCATCTTAACAGATATGCTCCGGAGTTGTGTTCTAGCCGGCCACAGCTCAGCTATATACATCAAAACTCAGTCATGCCTGAGACCACTTGACTACACCGGCATGTTGGAGAGCGGAGGACCCACGAGATATATAAAATACCTGCCACGAAATGTAATTGCCCATCCAGCCGTCCACCTTCTCGGACCTCATGCCAGCACTGTCGTCCACCTCCTCATGCTCCATACTAGACTGCCATCCACCTCCTCAGGCCTCATATCAGCACTCGTCCACCTTCTCATACCCCATACCAGCACTGCCGTCCACCTCCTCAGACCCTATATTAGCACTCGTCCACCTCCGCAGACACCATACCAGCACTGCCGTCCACCTCCTCAGACCCCATGCGAGCACTGTCATCCACCTCCTTAGGCCCCATGCCGGCCTGCCGGCCACCTCCTCAGGCCTCATATCAGTACTGCCGTCCACCTCCTCAAACCACATACCAGTACTGCCGTCCACCTCCTCAGACCCTATGCGAGCACTGCCGTCCACCTCCTTAGGCCCCATACCAGCACTGCCGTCCACCTCCTCAGGCCTCATATCAGCACTCGTCCACCATCTCATACCTCATGCCAGCACTGCCGTCCACCTCCTGAGACCCCATGCGAGCACTGCCGTCCACCTCCTCAGGCCTCATATCAGTACTCGTCCACCTTCTCATACCCCATACCAGCACTGCCGTCCACCTCCTCAGGCCTCATATCAGCACTCGTCCACCTTCTCATACCCCATACCAGCACTGCCGTCCACCTCCTCAGACCCCATACCAGCACTGCCGTCCACCTCCTCAGACCCCATACCAGCACTGCCGTCCACCTCCCCAGACCTCATACCAGCACTGCCGTCCACCTCCTCAGACCCCATGCCAGCCTGCCGCCCACATCCTCAGACCCCATACCAGCACTGCCGTCCATATCTTCAGACCTCATACCAGCAATGCCGTCCACCTCTCCAGACCCCATGCCAGCACTGCCGCCCACATCACCAGACCCCATACCAGCACTGCCGTCCATATCTTCAGACCTCATACCAGCAATGCCGTCCACCTCCCCAGACCCCATGCCAGCACTGCCGTCCACCTCCTCAGACCCCATGCGAACACTGACGTCCACCTCCTCAGACCCCATACCAGCACTGCTGTCGCCTGCCCAGGCTTCGCCCAGGTCTGCCAGTCTGGCCATCCTTTCGGTGTCGATGAGACTAACAGACTGGTCCGGCCTACCGGCAGACCAGACTGCCAGACCAGACCACTGGCGGACATGACCAGACCTACGCGCTGAATGGACTGAGAAACAACCAGGTTAAATTCCAGACCGTTAGTCCACAATTACCGCGAGGCCGCTAAGCCATATTAATATACCACCGTACCACACTGACAGACCATCAGATCGTCAGACCAGACAGCGATACTGCCAGACGACAAACTGACAGACACGAGAACACACCATGAGATCAGACTGCCGAGCCCCCGACCTTACTGTCAGGCCGGGACAGCCATGTGTCTGTCGCTGCGGACACCGCACGTGAGGCGCATAACGCGGCGCACGGCGGCGGCAGATCCGTCTGCCCACGGCGGCTGATCCGACGCGGATGCCAATCGCTCATCCGATAGACCAGCACACCGCAAGGACGGGAATAGCGGGTGGGAATGGCGGACGACGAGGCAGAGAAATTGGTCAAGGGCAAAACGGTGTGGGCTCGAGACGAACACTCATTAGCACTTTGCGAGACCGGAGAGATCGGCGTTCCAGGAGGTGCATCAAGGTGCGTGACGTGCCGCCCCAGTGACGTGAGATGACGGATGGACGTGGTGGGCACGTCAGCAGCCACGCCGCCCCTGACGTCACGTGCCGCCCCAGTGACGTGAGATGACGGATGGACGTGGTGGGCACGTCAGCAGCCACGTCGTCCCCTGTCGTCACACGACAGATCGTGCTCTTCGCGCACTTTCCGGCTGGCGCTGAAATCTTCGAAGTGGATCGATGTATCAGCTAACTAAAATTATGCGATGCTCAACAAGAAACGCCGTTTTCCGCTGTGTCGTTTTGATCAGGATAGTCAGTTCTTGGCTTTGGTGAATGCAGAACCAAACAAATGCAAACACGGATTGGTTTGGTTACAGCACAGAGCCCCACACAATTCCTCATTATTGTGTCCTATCTTTGCTTTTACCTTACTTCACCGGCATGTCGTACCAGAAAAGATCAGTGACATCCAAAACGGACCACCACGATGCCAAGAGACGAAAGTTGTCAGAGGAGGCGAAATTGAACCGCATGGAAATTTGAGTGCATCCATGGTTCATTGTGATAGACTTTCTAACACCATCCAGGCAAATAGTCGAATTCAAACAGATTTAATTCACGGGACTCACGGTACGGTGGACATGGCGAGCTTCACCCACCCACCACCTCACTGGCAACTCACAGCGTCAAAAACAATAATTATAGAGCTGGTCGAAACGAGTGTGCGAAGAACATAGTGACATTGCAGTCGCGAGTTCGAAACTGCGCACCTGCGACACTTCCGGCAGACACACGCCGGCAAGAGAACGCAGTCAGCCCCTGCGTTCGTGACGTGGCCCCAAAACCAATTCTCAATTAGCCTTTGACGATGTGAAATGAAATATTAATGGTTCAAATATGCATGATTCAGCAGGGACAGAAGCATCGGTCTCAATGGCCCAGCTCTCAATTGCGCCACCACGAGAGCATGTGTGGTATGAGTCAGCCGCGGTGACCTCATCATCATGTGTGGTATGAGTCAGCCGCGGTGACCTCATCACCATGTGTGGTATGAGTCAGCCGCGGTGACCTCATCATCATGTGTGGTATGAGTCAGCCGCGGTGACCTCATCATCATGTGTGGTGTGGGTCAGCCGCGGCGACCTCAGCATCAGGTGTGGTATGGGTCAGCCGCGGCGACATCATCGTCAAGTGTGGTATGGGTCAGCCGTGACGACATCATCATCATGTGTGGGGTAGGTCAGTCGTGGTGACATCATCGTCAAGTGTGGTATGGGTCAGCCGTGACGACATCATCATCATGTGTGGGGTAGGTCAGTCGTGGTGACCGCATCATCATGTGTGGGGTAGGTCAGTCGTGGTGACCTCATCATCATGAGTGGGGTAGGTCAGCCGTGGTGACCTCATCATCATGAGTGGGGTGGGTCAGCTGTGATGACCGCATCATCATGAGTGGGGTAGGTCAGCTGTGATGACCGCATCATAATGAGTGGGGTGGGTCAGCTGTGATGACCGCATCATCATGAGTGGGGTGGGTCAGCTGTGATGACCTCATCATCATGAGTGGGGTGGGTCAGCTGTGATGACCGCATCATCATGAGTGGGGTGGGTCAGCCGTGGTGACCTCATCATCATTAGTGGGGTAGGTCAGCCGTGGTGACCTCATCATCATGAGTGGGGTGGGTCAGCTGTGATGACCGCATCATCATGAGTGGGGTAGGTCAGCTGTGATGACCGCATCATAATGAGTGGGATGGGTCAGCTGTGATGACCGCATCATCATGAGTGGGGTGGGTCAGCTGTGATGACCGCATCATCATGTGTGGGGTAGGTCAGTCGTGGTGACCGCATCATCATGAGTGGGGTAGGTCAGCTGTGATGACCGCATCATCATGAGTGGGGTGGGTCAGCTGTGATGACTGCATCATCATGAGTGGGGTGGGTCAGCTGTGATGACCTCATCATCATGAGTGGGGTGGGTCAGCCGTGGTGACCTCATCATCATGAGTGGGGTGGGTCAGCCGTGGTGACCTCATCACCATGAGTGGGGTGGGTCAGCTGTGATGACCGCATCATCATGAGTGGGGTGGGTCAGCTGTGATGACCGCATCATCATGTGTGGGTAGGTCAGTTGTGGTGACTGCATCATCATGAGTGGGGTAGGTCAGTCGTGGTGACCTCATCATCATCAGTGGGGTAGGTCAGCCGTGGTGACCTCATCATCATCAGTGGGGTGGGTCCGCTGTGATGACCGCATCATCATGAGTGGGGTAGGTCAGCTGTGATGACCGCATCATCATGAGTGGGGTGGGTCAGCTGTGATGACCGCATCATCATGTGTGGGGTCGGTCAGTCGTGGTGACCTCATCATCATGAGTGGGGTGGGTCAGCTGTGATGACCGCATCATCAAGTGTGGTGTGAGTTAGCCGCGTTGACCTCATCATCAAGTTTGGGGTGAGTTGGCGGCGGTGACCTCGCGCTGGCCAAAGCTAATCACCAGACCTCACAGTCAGACAGACCTCATAGTCAGACGAACCTTGGCCCCTTTGTCAGACAGACCTCAGCGTGACATCGCTCACTACACCTCTAGCCGGCGCCAGAGGACTGTGGCTACGCCCTACATTGGTTCACCGAAACAGTCCCCATCTATGTTCTTGTCTCGGTCTTCATCCCGTCGCAGTCTGCACCCCTCCTTGCCGTCGACTGTTTCCCACCTGCCACTCCCGTCTCATCACGCCCTCGGTCGGCCAGGCCACGTACGCACTCACGATATCAATATATCTGATGAACGGTGTGATATGAACCTATCCAGCAGTCTGGCGGCGACGTTGCCTGAAACATTCATATTTCGCAGACCATCCGCTCCTGCGCACTTCACAGAGAGCAGGTCCCGGCCCATCTCACAAAGATGTTTGGAAACCATTTTACGAAATAATCCACCCTTGCCCCGCACCGTGGGAAAATCGCGAATTACGGGAAATGAATGCCAGTTATTGCCCATAAACCACCAGCGGTTGCTGTCTCAAGGTGCTTTACAACTCAGTTAACCTCTGTATGCAAGTCATTAACCTTTCCTTGGTCGCCCGATGTCACGGGCCTAGTTTGACCTTAAATTACCCTTCGTTGATTATGAGTCATTCATGAATGACTCATATGTCAGTCATTAATGCCAGTTTAAACTGCTTTTAGGTTTTTCCCATGAGGAATAAATAACAGTGGTCAACACCAAATTTATTGTCTACGTTTGTTTTGCCGATTTAGGACAATTTTGATGTGCTGAATCCAAAAATCACATTGGTTTTGATCAATCAGGTCAACTTTTTTAGCTATGGCACATGTTGTTTCTTACGTATTTGCTTGCATGTACGGGTATTTTCGCTTTATGTGATGCATTTTTTTATTTCTTGACATAACGGACTCTGAAGAGTTTACATGCGCCAATTTATGACTAATTGGTATTTTTATTTTACAGGTGAATGAAATGGCTTCGACCAGAATAGCTTGCAAAAATAAGACCGACATATTCTGCTACATCTGCGGCGAATACACAATTGTTCCTAACAGGAATCCAGTCACAAGTTTCATAAAGCGTGCTTACCATGCAAATTTTGATATTAAACTTGGTGACCAGGATAAAGCTTGGGCGCCACACATGGTATGCAAGATATGCACCGAGTATCTGGGTCAGTGGACCAAGGGCAGGAAGAGTTGTCCAAAGTGTAGAATTTCCATGGTTTGGAGTGAGCCGACAAACCATGACACTGACCGCTATTTCTGCGCTATTGATGTGACTGGGATCAACAGAAAGAACCGGAGCAGCCTCAGGTATCCTCATCTTCAATCAGCACGTCGGCCTGTAGCTCATTGTGATGAAATTTCAGTGCCTGTCTTTGGAGAACTTCCTGGCATTAGTGACGATTCCTCCAGTGTTCAAGAAAATGAAGAAAAGGAAGTGGTTCTTGAAGATGATGCTCCACATCTTTTTTCCCAAAAGGAGCTAAATGATCTAGTTCTCGATCTCAGCTTGTCAAAGTCCCCTGCCGAACTGTTGGCATTCGGATTGAAGGAAAAAAAACCTCCTCTTTGATAGTGCTCGCATCACCTTCTACCGCAACAGGCATCAAGAGTACCTTTGTTTCTTCTCTGAAGAGAAGGACTTGGTGTACTGTACAGATATTGCGCAGCTTCTGCACGAGCTTGGAGTGTCACAGTACGAATCCAAAGACTGGACTGTTCATTGACAGCAACAAGCGATCGCTGAAACGTGTTCTGCTGCACAACGGCAACCAGTTTGTCTCTGTACCCCTCGCTCACTCGACTACACTAAAGGAGAAGTATGAAGCGGTGAAGTATGTACTGGAGAGAATTCGTTGTGATCAGCACGGGTGGTTTATTTGTGTTGACCTGAAGATGGTGATCTTTTGTTTGGACAACAGTCCGGATCCACCAAGTGCCCATGCTTTCTGTGCATGTGGGATAGTAGGGACACCGCTCAGCATTACACGAAGGACTGTTAAGTGCGGAAGAAATTGGTGCCTTGCAGAGCAAGGAAAGTCATCAACAATCCTCTAGTGGACAGAGACAGGATACTCTTCCCACCGTTGCACATCAAGCTCGGCTTGATCAAGCAGTTTACGAACGCTCTGGACAAGGATGGTAGCTGCTTCACGTACTCGTGCCAGGCTTTTCCAGGATTGAACATGGAGAAGTTGAAAGCTGGCATCTTTGACGGTCCTCAAATCCGTCAGCTCATTAGAGATCCTGAGTTTGAAAACTCAATGAACGAAGTAGAACTGGAAGCGTGGAAGGCTTTTGTTCTGGTCGTGAAGAACTTTCTTCTCAAAAAAGCCCAGGAACTACGCAGAACTTGTCACCAGTATGCTGACTGCTTTCAGAAACCTCGGATGCAACATGCGCATCAACATGCATTACTTATTCTCACATATGGATCGGCTTCCTGAGAATCAGGGATCAATGAGCGACGAGCAGGGGGAGAGGTTCCATCAAGACATGAAAGAGATGGAGACAATCGGTATCAGGGGCGCTGGGACGCCGCCATGTTGGCTGATCACTGATGGACTCTGACGAGAGACATCCCTGCCGCTGAGCATTCTAGGCGTTCGAATAAACGGAAGTTCAACCCTTGAATTTTGAACAATGATGACGTAACATGCAATTTACATGTACTTACCTTTTCTTCTGAGTACGCCTGCAGTACAATTGACCATGATACATTCTCGATTGTTTGGGGATTCGCAAAACGAGTAATCTACGCAAAATATATAGTCACATAGCACGGTAAAAAGACGGCTGTCCAAGTCCGTCCATTTTGTGCCGAGCCACCTTTACTCACCCACTGAAGGCACTTCATGCCGCGGAAATGAGAGTCGCCTCTGGTGGCGTCTGAGCCGAACGGTTGCGTGAGGATGTTGCGCCCGGTCACCGTACAGTGGCGCCGCGTGTCCTGCCCGCCGTCCCCACCCGCACTGTGGCTGATTGGGTCGGCACGCGGCAGATGTACCACAGCGCGCACCTCTCTCCCCCTGCCTGGTGTGCTCGTCACCAGCACTTTCTCGCCGATACCGGGCCACCCCAGCTCGGTCCAGGGAGATGCCTACAGGACGACGGGCCGACGGGATTCATAATGAATAGTCAGATTCCACTCACCAATGCTGTTGCAATGTTTATATATATATATATATATATATATATATATATATATATATATATATACTGTATATATGTGTATATATATGTGAATATATATATATATATATATATATATATATATATATATATATATATATATATATATATATATATATATATATATATATATATATGTACATATAGATGTCCAATATATCATCAAGGTTCGAATAGGCAGCTGTTACACGCTGGATAGCAGGAGCCGATCCGAACCTCGATGACATCAGCAAGCTATTTCTCTGTGTTTCGTGCACATCTGTCTTGGTGTTGCACATGCTCACAAGAAGACCTCATGTCAAAGTTTTGACATAAAAAGAGGATAATGGAATTTGGACGTTTATCTTAAACCATATCATCATATCATCAGTGGTGCTATTTAGAAGGAATGTAGGAAGATAGTGGACTCTGCACATTTTTCAATATCAATGGTGTTTCGGGAAGGTTTTGGATTGTATGTACTGTAACGTAATTAATTGTGGAATATGAGGAAAAATGGTGAACATCACTTTCGTCTTTATTTTGTTTTTAGTTCGTTTTTAATTGACTATCTGACTATTTGTCTTATTCAATGTCGGCGCAGGCAAGCACTGCTATATAACTTCCAACTTGTGATCTGTGTTGAGAAAACAACAAGCGTTAAAAAGCTGCTTGCATGTACGTCATTTGGAAGCTAACCTCATAAAGGCGAGAGCCAAAACGTCGCCTACAAAGTTATTCCCAACTGCTCTGTGCGTTCACAATGTGTCACTCCATCCTAATTAGTACATCTATGTATGCATCCGCCTGCTGTTCCGAAAATGACCCTCCTAATATGACCACCGGCTTGGAAACCCTATGTAATGCAATTTCAAATGCATTGGTTCATCACCGGATATTATAGCGTGAAACTCCTATGTATGGCAATTGGGTGGGGCGTCGATCACTCAGTGGGTAAGCGGAGCGTTTGGCATGCTGCAAAGCTACTGAGTTCGATTCTTTATGGTACCCACGCTTCCTGCTAGAATGACAGGCAGGCAACCCCATATGGCCTCACGCTGCTGAGTGCGTCGCATATCCACAACCAACTAGATATACGTACATCCCATCATTTATTTTGGGCGCTAAATGACCTACCATGGTTGATGCGCCTTTTAAAACCCTTATCACACACCATAATTTCTTTGTCAGCGTGTGTACGTCTGACGGGTATACTTCATCCTTTTCCTTTCCCCGTCCTGAGTGAGGGCTATTTCCTGATACACACTTATGGCATGCTGCATGCTCCTTTTGATTACCTCGCAACGATGTTCATGTTAGTTTGCGAACTTCACCATCTTCCGAATTCCATTGTGGGTAAGAAATAAATACAAAAATTGCCCAAGATTGTGTCAAAAGGAGACATGTTGACCATCTTTGAACTTTCACTCCCAAGGCCTGCGACATTTAACCTCTTTAACCTCTTATATATCTTGACCTATGCGATAGACGGAGATGCGGTTGACACCATTCGATGCAGAATCACCTAAGAAACATTATGAAAACCATATAGCATCTTGATCAACAGCGATGAAGCTAATTAGCCAACGCAAACCACCAAAAAAAAGGAATTTTTACCAAATTGGGGTGAATGACCCAACTTGGAGCGTGACCTAAGGACATACATATGGGCATCGTTGGATTCACCTCATCGAGCCCGACACGCCCTTTTTGTTTTGCGGCTCTAGCGCAATTAGGAGTCAATCGCGAGGGGATTCGGTGCGACCCCACCGCCGTGTAGGGCGAGTAACTCAAAACGGTCTCGTAATGCGAGGGTTAAACCGCGCGAAATAAAAATACGCGAGTCGTGCTTAGACGCGCATTGTTAGGGACACTTTTCTGTGTGATGGGACGGTGCGTCCAAGGGTGGCGACACGGGGAGGGGGTGGAGCAGTGTCTGCAAACTGCCCACCATGTGATCATCATCATCATGTATTGCCGGCATATAAATAGATGTTGATTATCCGTGCACAAAATGAATTATTAGGTATAGGTACACCAAAAATTTAAGCATATATTTACAGAGAGAATGCAATTTTGTTAACATCAAGAATACAGCATATTAGGGGTTGTCCATATATTACTCAACGCTAGTAAGGAGAAGGGGAGTGGCAGTGGCGTATTTAGGATTTGGTCAAGGGGGTCAACCAATAGGAGGGCGCCGCAACTTCATGAGGGCGCTTCGAAGATTGGGGTGCGACTTTGGCTGGCCACCGTTTCAATCCTGGGGTGGGGTGGGGGTGGGAAGCGTGTCTGGCGAGGACGTCGGATGGATTCGAGACGACGCCGAGCGGTTCCGAGTGTGCCGATCTCCGATTCTGGGTGGGGGGAAGCGTGTCTGGCGAGGGCGCCGGGTGGGTCCGAGAGGGGCGCCTTTGTCGCCAAGGGGGGGAGCATGGCCCAATGACCCCCATAAATACACCACGGAGGGTGTCAGCCGGTGCGTTACGTCCTATGATGAAGATAGATAGCTGGATCGCCCTGAAGCGTTACATAGGGTGGGTCCAACTTGGTGATCCTTAACCATTAACCCGCACCCAGGTGGGGGTGTTTGAACACCCCTAAAGTTAAAAATATGCCTTTGTCCGCCTTATGGTTCATCCTTTGCGCAACTTTCCTCAAATATTGATCCACTGATCATTTCAGGTCACGGCTCCAGGTCAGGTCAAGTTACTGTACCTCTAAAAGCGTTATAATTAGCATCACCCACAGAATAAGCGACCGATTTATTTGAAACCGATAGTATGTCATGAGGTCAGCACTGACTACAAATCTGTCTTGGAATTTTGATGTCAGTGACCTAAGGTCGGGTTAATTTCGTGACCTCATTAATAAATGGGGACCTCGTAAATAAATGGGGAAATTACAAATGCGTCTTATTCAAAAGATACGCCGCATCGGATGATAATAATAATCTATATATCATGCCATTTTGGGCCATTCTTGACGATTCAAGTGTAAGTTTTGTCCAGTGACCTCTCCAGGGTCACCTGAGGTCACTTGAGGTTAGCAGCACCTTTTGGTAATACCCTTTGCCAGAATAAAGATACAGACGTGGGACTGACGCCATTACGTTTGCCTCTCCGTGACGCGTCTAGCGATATACGGAATGACATACATGGGTCACCAGGTGACATTGACCTGTCAAATTTGAACTAACTAGGTAATATCATATATTAAAAGCGTCTCGATCAGCAAAACACGATGGTGTTTGAATCATCGCCTTGTCGTAATTAGTTAAAACGTTATTCACGAGGAACTTTTTGGCCATAATAGCCGCTTCGAACTGTCGTGACCTTGGAGGCTAAACCATTAACCAGAGTCAAACTCTGGAGCCACCTCGCGAATTAATTTTTCAAGAGCTTTCGAATGGCGTTGACCGCTTGTTCCTAGCTATCATAGTGTCAGAGATGCATGGGGTTTCTGGACAGATCCCATATGTTGCCAATACGACCTTTGGTGACCTTAACATTGACCCGAGTAAAACAAATGCCCAAAGTAATTTCGTCATTAATTTTGACGGGCTATCGAATGATGATCGATTTCTTTCTCTTACTCCCGGTAGGAGTCGAGGTCGAGGGGTGGGGGTTCAAACCCTGCACCCCCTCATCCCAGCAGGGCGTATAATTCTCAGGGGCCCAGCAGGGCAGGGTTTTACCACAGGCATTGATTGGAAGGGATCGAATTTTAAAACCCAGTTTACCCGGCCTCGGCGAAGTCCGTGGCGCCGCCATTGCACTGGCGCCGCCATTGCACTGGCGCCACCAGCGCGACCAACAGCCACAGAAGACTGCCTCTCTGATTGGATGCAGTGCCGTTCTGTGTCAGGCGGTACATTGCATGTACTGTAGGTATGTTTATCTATCGCATCTATCGTATCTGCATCTACCTAACTTGTCCAGCAGCCAGCAGTATCGTTCTGTTTGTTCGATATTTCTTTGATGTAGTTATCTAATAGGTACATACACAAATAATACGAAGCTCTTTAGTCTTAGGTGATGGATATGTAGACTATAAATTTGTTTCAGCTGCAGACGCCGACCGAATTGAGCTTACTATCGCTGCAAAATAAAATATACTGAAAAGTTCAAACAAGCGCAGCTTAATGGGAACGCAGCACCTGCAGTGGCTGGCAAGATCCGTTCGATGCGTTTTCACCTTCGTTTCGAAGCCTGATGATGCTTGGGGCTCTAGCTTTGGCCTCATTTAGTGGCCTCTGCTCCGCTCGGACTCCAGTTCCCGAGGTGCCTTTGAATGGCGAGAGTAGCGCATTTGAATTGGAGAATGCATCGGTTGCGTGCCCTCCATGATGTTCACGCTCATAGCTTAGCATCGAATATGATTGCACTGCAAGTTTGCATCTCAGCAGAGCGTATTTTGAGCGATTTTCACTGGAGTGGCAGTTCAGTAGTCGGTTACGGGGCGATGCAGTGTAACCGCGTCATTTACCTGCAATGCTGACCTAGACCATCGTAGATATGTCACGAGTTTTTCGTATTTCCTCGTCTTCACTGGGGTGGCAGTTTGGCTGACTTGGATGGCAATTATCACTCGTTAATATGGTACGATTACGCCCCAGGCATGTTGATAGTGCAGTCGTAAGCAGGTATGGCAGAAATACCCATGCCTGCCTTGAAAATTACCATCGATACTTCATAAAGGTAAAGAGATCCGGGTCCGTGGGCCTGCTTCAGTTAGTACCGAAGGACTGGATTGTCGGCGAATTGAGTGGCATCATGTTACTATCAGGGGTGTGGAGCCGGACCCACCTGGGCCTCATTTTGACCGGGCGACTCTGACCTTGTGGCTCCGACTTCGGCAACGAGCCATTCCATACCGACTTAGGCACGGATGGAAGACCTTTTAATTCGACCATCCGCGATTTTC